>MNCL01000052.1:0-224911 GCA_001932985.1 Proctacanthus coquilletti | reverse complement strand
CATGCTTACCACTAATTATGAAAACAGACTGCATATGCTTTGCACGCTTCCTTGCCTCGATTATTCCTGTGTTTCCCGTACTTACAATAAAATTGTTGCATAATGGAGAATCCATTAACATACCATCTCTCGTGATTGGGCCTGACGGCGGTCGATGGTGTAGTAGAACCAGACCTTAAAGCAGAGCCGTCATTGCAGCCGTTAATTTAAAGTTTAAGGTCAAAGAAAAATTACCCTTTTCCTGTACTGCGAGCATTTTACTTTAGGGAATTTTCAAACAGGCAAATTACATATATAATAATATTTTAGAATGGGAAGAGGAAATTATGCGCGTGTCCCTAATTATTGAAGAGGGGATTTCCAATGATCGCCGCTAGCCTGTACATCCGGTCGTGCTTCAGGACACAAAATGAAATTAAGTTTTTAATTGAGTAATAGCATAATAATTATTCATTATTTTCATTATGCCGCTGATTATATAATCACTTAGTTCTCGCGTAATTAGGCGCCTCCTTTTTTGTGAATTTGCAATTTATCGGCAAACTCGTTTACGCTGATTATTTGGATGATTCATCCGATGATAGGGTCATAAAATAATAACGAACATTTCCTAAAAATGTATCAATATGCCGTATATTGATTTATTTTCGCATGTTAACCTGAAACGTTATGATTGTAATTTCGATGGGTGTACACATGTACACATTTATAAATAAGGTACGCATAATGAAAGCTCGGTTTAATCTCACAGGTTCATTAACTCTTTGGTGCCTGATGTTGCCTACAGGTAACTTTGTTTACAAGGGGTCGTGTGTGTATATATACACAAATATATGTCTTGAGGGACATACAACATCTAGATAAAGTAAAGAATTTAAAAAGAAAAAAGTAAGCTGTGTACAAAATGGGGTTTGTAATTTGTTTGAATCAAAATGTTTTGATATTTTATCATCTTTAGGATAATTACAGACAAAAGGAGCTGTTTATAGAAAAGACCATTTACTTTTATTGCCATTCGGAAACAGTTCAGTTTATCCGAAGACGCTCTAGAAGATAGCACTATAGCGAGAAAATGCGCCCATTTCTAATTTTTAGAATCTGTTTATCTTCGAAGTATTTCAATAATTCTAATATTGAATTTCTTCTAATCTGAAAATGTTTCTAAGAGACGTACTTTCTAAAATGACTAAGAAACCGTTTTTAAATTCGCGGATTACATATGTAATTCATATTCAATTCGTTTAATACATAAAAAATTAGTGATATGTTATCGTATGTACTAAAATTAGCAACATTAAATTGTTTTTACTAATGTATTGGCAAATATGAATTTTTGAAAATTCTTTGGGAAACTGTAATCCTTTTTATTTCAAACCAATTTAGTTTTGGCAAAATTATCAAATTTAAAATTGAAAATGAAAACATGGTTTTTAAGAAAACAATTTAAATTGACCACTGGAAGAGCAAATTCAAATATGTTTTTAGTTTTTAGGTAATGGCCAATGGAAATGTTTTATAAGGACAAAAAAAATACTAAAATTTTCCTGTTAGCGAAAAATAAGTTAATTTCGAGTTGACAAATTTTCTGTTCAGTTATTCAATTAGTACTTATAAAATGTATCTTAATATTTCGATATTCGAACTAAACAACAATTATGAAAATTCTTCAACTACTGATTTTTTAATCAAATATGAATATGGAATTTAACATTAGAACAAATATTTTGTATTTTTATTGTGAAAAGTTAAAAGTTATTAGTAGTTAGAAAAAATTGTATTATTGTAATTTTAATTATTTTAATTTAACAATTATTATAAAATAATTAAAACTTCATTAAAATTCCATAGCAAAAGTTCGTATCAATATCAAATATGTTAGCCGCTCCACTTATTCAAATTTTGTTTTATTTACAAACAAATGTATAAACAAGTGTTCTCCAGAAGATATTGAAATCCTACTGCTGGGCTTAGGTAGAATCGCAAACCACGATCCAACCTTATATAAGTTTTCTTTGAAAATTTACATTATTTTTATGTTATATTTAACAAAATTATATTTAAAAATGAAAGGAAGAGAGAAATGAAAATTCAGTTGTTGATTAAGCGATTGATTTTTCCTATTTTCCTATTATTTTCCTATTACTTTGAAGTTAAAGAAGTTATTTTAAGAACTAAAAACCATTTGTTGTCTACTTGTTGTTTAGTTTGCATAGAATTCCCTTACAATCTATAAACAAAGCATGGCTTTCTATCTGATATTATTAAACCGTGTAGGCACAATGAATAGTGACATCATTTCATTTCTGTTCCATGTCATAAAAGGAGGGACGATCGGACGAGCACACGAGTCTTCATTACATTTTTAATTGAATATTTTCCCAATAAATCAGATTTTAAATTCGAAAGCCAATAAGCCGTGGATGACAAAATCTGACAGTGAATGGGCGATTAAGGTGGGACCGCATTTAAATATTGCAACTTTACCAAAAAGGGGAGGACACTTGGGAGATTTATTGTACTGTACGGCCACGGACGCCGAAACAAGGGAGATTTTCATTAATAAGATTTTTAAAAATGAATTATGTACATAGAGCTTATGGCTACCCTTGCTCTTTTGGAAACAGCATTATTGATATTCGGTACAAAGTGTACTATGACGACTATGCAGAACGGACGAAAAGTAGTAGAGAGCACTTAGTTGAAGTGACCAAAATATTCGCAATTTGATATTAAACCCTATAACAGATGAGATTAGGCAGATTGGAACCCATTAATCATATTCGGCACACCTGGAGCTTTTAGGAAGTAAACTCTCTAAGTAAATTATCTCCCCAAAGTAGCTCACTTTTTATGCAAATCCTAGTCGGTAATTATTCATGAAAAGAGATGGAAACAACACAAACATGTGCCGTGTCCTAATTGTTATTATCAAGCGTTGTTTTGTTACTCTCACCTACCCAAATTATTAAATTGTTAATTACTGTCCGGATAAAGCTGCTTACTTCCGGGTATCGTAAGGAGAAAGTGAGGCAATTCTACAGGAGTCGTCAAGGATCAAGGAAATCAGCTTATGCCTGTCAGGGATCGGAGCAAGTCCCAGATAAACATCGCATTTCGCAAATGTTGAATTCAAAATACCTGATTAAGACAATAGCATTATCCGCTCCGAGTTCGCAACAAACACCCCTTCGAATTCGTTTAATTACACGGGAACTCACAAGAACACACCTTGATACTAATTAGATAAGTTGCCGGTAGGACTGCGCGATCCCCTCAAATTTTGCCACCAATTCCCCGTTTTCGGGCCGAGAAAATTTTGATAGTTACTCGAAATATTTCGAAACAGCCTAGAGGTGGATTTAATCCCATGAATGAGGCCAGTTATCTACGGCTCCAAGCGAAAAGATTGTCAGAAACGATGCAGGACAAATTCAGTTAAGGGACTAACGAGACCTCAGAGCTGGGTGCCCTCTATAAGTGACTTCGTTAATGAAATTTTTGCCCTGGATCTAAACTGCCACAGATGGCCGCTCCGGGAGCAATTTGTAGACGCTCTGGAGAAAGGAAGTGTCGTCTGGGGGTCCCTGGCCCGGGAATCCCATAGTCCGGGAGTCCAGGCAGTATTGATTGTACTACGACGGCCACTTGATTATGCACATATTTGTAGGGCTCCCTCCCCGCCCAGAACCCCTATTCTCAGATTATTGTTTATGTAACGGAGAAGTCTATAATTAATAAATGAATGCAATTTATCTCCCCTTGGAGTTTCCTTGAAGTCCTGGCTTTCCGCATTCCCCAGACACAGCTCTGCTGTTTTCCTGGCTAAATTGGGTTACTATTTTAGCTGGCTTAAGCACGCTCCAGCACTGTGCGATAAATATAAAGGTTTATTAAATTTTCATTTTAATGAAGGTCATATGTTTTGTTTTAGGCAGTGGTCCAGTTACCTGCTTGGCTTACAGTACTGCGGGTTGAAGTAATTTTTAATAGTCACGAAATTGTTAAATTGTCGATTATACTCGTATTTGTTTATTTCGCTATGTTTTCCTAATATGCGTGATTTTGATAATTTTTTATTGTTTTGAGCTTTACTTTTTAATATTGGATTGTTGATAAATGTAACAAAGAGCGATAAAAATCACTATGGGCTACCATAGAATACAACGTGTGAGGTGATTTTGATCCAGCGAACTATAGTTTAACATTAAAGTGTTAACTCTTAAAGACGTTTAATAACTTAGGACATGTTTAGTTATTAATTGCCATTGCTTCCAGAAAAAGCACATATTGTTACTAAAATCAATTTTATTGGTAGGTTAGAATGTTTTTTTTGATATTCCGAAGACTTTTAGACAGCTCTTTGTACACACAAGCATCAAATGTAGGCATAAAATATTTTTATAATTCAATTGTCGTCCACATATAAATATCCTATCGATTTAAAATTCTGTGGATTTACTTATCTTCGATCACAATAAAAGTTTATCGTTAAAAGTGTACTTTATAAGTCTATAGCATTGCACTTAGTCCAGGCAACATAAACTATGCTCGAAATTATAGTTCATACCGAAAGAGTTGTTTTTTATTAACATCAAGGCTTCAATTAACCTATATTATTATGGATTACCTATATTACTAGGCACAATCTTACACCGATATACTCGACCTTACTGTCCTGCTCCAACTATAGCGTAACTTTGAGGCAGGATTGTATAAAAATGAGATAGTTATCGCTCATATGCATTGTATAGATGTATATGCTGAGGCAAGTTTAATATGAATTCGTTTTAAGCAATTCCCTTTAATAAAATCTGATTCAAAATTTAAAAGAATTATGTAACTCTATTCATGTACAGAATCGAAAGCAATTTTCTCCCACTACCTACTTATCTTCCTTATATCATTCACAATACTCCAAGGCTTATGACTTGTATGCTTAATTCTACGAATTTGTATATTACGACTAATCTTTGAATTATGCTTACTAATAAACATCAAACAAATTTATTAACTATTTCTAACTTTATTAACTAAATAGTTTAAGAAATTTTACTATCATTTGAAAGGCATCTCCAACAAGACTGCTTTAAAGATGTCTTTCTTTCTGTTCCATTGAATAACATAAAAAGTTAACAAAATCTATGCATTTATTTACTTTGTACAAAACGTGCACCTGTGACAACAATCAAATATTCAAACTGGTGATTATTTTCCTTTTCACCAATTATTAAACTGGGTGTTTGCATTTGGAATTGTATAAAAACGAAGAGCTCGTCGTATTAAATCACAGCAATAACCAAGAGTTTTCCAAGGAGTTACCAATTCGAAAAGCTACCGTAGGCGAATTCAATGTAGGTTATAGTTTTTGTAAGGCTATGTAAAATTACAATATCTAATTTTTAGATGAAGTACTTAAATTTCTTTGTTTTGGTTCTTATCATATGTGAAACCTCCATTTTGGCAGAGCTTCCTTGGCATAGTAAGTAAAATTTATGAAATATGAATTTACAAGAAAATTGAGAATTCAAAACGAATTACTTATTTGTTATTTTTTATTTTCTTTTTTCAGCAATTCGAATTGGCAAAAAGTGACGTGCTTAAAAGTGTACGGGTTTACCAATAAAATGTTCTGATCCGTAATCATATCGTTTTTCTTTTCCACAAAGCCCTTGTCACACCTCTGTTATACGAGGATCGACTAGAGCTAAGTTTGAAATCTTAGGTACTTAATAAACTGGCATGCTTGTTCCAGTAGATACTATGAGCCCCCCCATCAGTAGTATAGTACTTTTTCTGTTTCACCTTACCTTTATTAACTTAAATATTAGCAGTCGAATAAGAGGCATCCAAAAGCGGAGCTAATGTAGAAAATGACGGACAATATGCCTGTTCACATGAGGTACATTGATAGGCAACTCCTGAAGGAAATGGGTTTTGGAGATATTGACCATGCATTCGACAGTCTACTGGCTTTTTATTTTTTTCCAATCTCAAAAAGTCGTTGCTGGGTCGCAGATTTGCAAATGGAAATAAATTCAAATCCAGTATAGAAGGAAAAAGTACTCTTTTGCAGTGCCTTAAAGGTGCAGTGGCTTAAAGGCGCAGTGGGACATATGAAAAGTGTATTATATCAAAGGGAAACTGAAATTCATGAACTATGTAATTTTGTCACCTACTTTCGAATAATATACCATAACATAACGAACACAATATGACTTGCGTGTTAGAGCAATTTATTTTCATGTTAGGATGGAAAGTTAAGAGTTCATGCAAGCCTAGATCGTAGAGTGTAATAATTTGTACAAATAAATTGCTAACAACACCTTAAAACAAAAACCGGCTAAGTGCGAGTTCGACTCGCACGCAGAGGTTTCCGTACCATATATTTTCGCACTATTTCTCCAAGCCCCCTCTTCCCTTTTTCGAAACGGATACAGCCGACGATATTACCACGACGATATTTTAAGTAATTAATAATTATGTATATGTAATTTATTATTACTTATTTATATAGCAAAGTAGACGATTTCATAGAAATTAAACAAAATCGCAAAATAAAAACTGGTCGCGAAATAGCTTTTTAACGATAACCTATCATTTGGGAAAATACAAACTTATAATGCGTTTGTGAAAATAATTTTGCGTATTCTTATTAATTCTTATACGAATCTTTTGAAGTGTTAATTAGTGAAAAATATGTGGGTCAATAAGATGTATTACTATGTAAAATTTCAAGTTCCTACGTCGCATAGTTCCTGAGAAAATCGGCTATGACAGACGGACAGACGGACAGACGCGTGAGTGATCTTATAAGGGTTCCAATTTTTTTTCCTTTTTGAGGTACGGAACCCCAAAAATCAACATTTGCTTCTTCGAGACTGTTTCGAATCTTGTGAGACCACGCCGACAAGTTTCCAATTTGCTCAAGATTGTAGTCATCTGTAGTTATGGCACGGGGTTAGACTAGACTTGCCGACGGGGATATGGCTGGAAACTGAAAGGCATTCGCAGTTGAGCATTGTTCATAAATACACGTTAGTGCTCATTTAAAAGTTTCTCCCTTAATTTTCTGGTCTTCCTACGAAACGGAAGTTCAAAATTGGCTGCATTTTCTGTGTATACAAAGTTAAGTCGTTACGTTGTAAAGTTTTGCTGAAGGTGCATAAAACAGGGTCAAGATAAATGCAAGAAATTTACATCATTGTAGACTAAGGTATTTCTTACGGGCGACAGAGTCGGTGGGCCCTGTTACACGGAATTTATGGCTATTTAAACCTGGCCAGAAAGTATATACATTCAGTTGGTATTGTCCGCGAATTAAATATTCAGACGATTAAGTTCGCCGCTCGTTACCGCAAATCTTCTTTCCATTGTTATAAGGGCAGGTTGGATGAGGCCGGGTTCGGTTCGGCGTCCTTCTTTGAATACTCGTTACATTTCACGGACCTGTACAGGACGGCTTTGTAACAATTATAAAGTACGTAAAGTTATGGTATGCATTTGCAATGAACTCTTCTCTGATATAAGTCTCTATTGAAATACTTTGAGCAGGGATCTGCGGTCAAAAGAAATTAATTTGTAAAATTCCAGTTCATACCTCAGCAGATTTTAATGAAAAAAAAAATGCCAGGGACAAAACCAACAAACAATCGCGAGATATGGACTGACTGTAGCAAGGGGTATCATGGCGCAAGGTAATAACCTGAACATATTTCGCTCTGATTTTGATTAGATGCGAATTTCTTTTAATTAAAAAGCACACCATTAGTAAGCGGAGTAGCCAATGCGGGGGTAGCCCATCTTAATGCATATTTTTTGAAATGGAACATATCCGCTTACAATTTTTCCTCTTCCCGACCAGGTTCGCGTGATCTACGGCAATTTGACTGGCAGTGTCGGTGCCATTGTATTTCAGTTACGATGTTCATAAAAATGTTACGAAAGCAAAAAATGGTAAAACAATTACAAGAATTATTCGAGACGTTTACGGCACTCTGGACGCTCGTAGTTTGTGCAAATGTCCCGACTACGGGCTCGACACCGACACAGGCGCATAATTACGGCGGCCGATGTTGGGACATTCCGTGGTTACTTGGCACCCAGCACCTCTCACGTGGTGCCATCGCAGGCACGGCGGTATGAAGGTACCGGCACCAGCTCGAAGTTATCTAAAGAACATCTAGCAAAGTATAGGTTCTCGCAACAAATGGCCGTGAAAGACACGTTTTTAGCGAGATCTACCACATCGACAAACTTCGATTAGTTTTCAATGGCAAAAGCTGGAGAGAGGCCGAAGTCCCTGAAGCTTTAGAGGTATATCCAGAGCACCCGGGTTTTTGTCCGACAGGGAAGAGTTGGGCTTATTGCGTATTGCGTAATTGGACTTTTGGCAAACGGAGAGCAATAAAAATTTCCAAATTTTGCACGTAATGGCTTTTAATTCATTGCCCCTTAATTTACTTTTTTCTGGGTCACTGAGTTAATTCGAAAAGTAAGCCTTGCCAGTTTACCGATTAAAATCATAAGATTTTTGAAATGGTATAAAATTAAGGAGCATGAAATTAAGGAGAGATGGCAGTCAAATATTTGCCAACCATCGTTGAACTCCCTAAAATCCGAAAATTCCATTAGTTGGCATTTGTTGATTACTTTATGAGAAAGACAGCCGTGACGAGCGTTATGGTTATAATCGAGACTATTAAAATATCAATTTATATGAGCTGTTCTTCTTCTGTCTTTCTGTTTATTTATTCATTTGTTAGTCAATCTCATCACAGTATACCCTAGTGACCTAGAAGTAAACTGGACTAGGTGTCATCTTAACACCACGTCTGGAAGCGGGGAACTAAATAAAAATCGGTTGATTTAGTAAATTTTATGCTGTAAGTAGCATGGATATGGTAAAGCATAATCTGTAATATGATAAGGTGCTGCAGAGGTAAGTAAAGAACGTACCTCTAAAATTCGAAATGATTTCTTTTCGTATGAGAAAACGATTAAGACTAGTCTTAAAAACGGTTTTCAGAGGTATGGCTTGGTAAATATTTATACATATATTCTTAGAAATAATATTTTCCTTAAAAGTTGATTTGGGTGATCAAAATCTCTGTGGTTTGAAGTTTAATCTCTAGCAGAGATTTTGTGCTATGGATATTTCACAATCACAACCTACTTCTTGTACACTTTATCTCTGCATCTCTTGGAAACCAAGACCATACTATTATTTTTGGCTTCGTTTTTTTTTTTTTGTACAATCATTTGCATAGCTTTTATAAATCTTTTCATCATTCGCTCTAACTCTATTTTATATACTTTTTTTTCTATTATTTCTGGAGCTTGTACATTTCATTCGTTACTTTCTTATCTAAACCTTACTTTGAATATTGTCAAAGAATTATCAATAAATTTATTTATAGAACACTGTCTGCCGTCAAAAATTCTTATCTGAAGTAGACAATATACGATTTTGAATAGGACAAAGTTTGCTCATACCACCTCTAGATTACCTCACCATCTGCTTACATAACATTGGGGAACGAACCTTGCCCAGTAGGGAAAGCTGTAAATATCTGGACTACTTATCTCTAACAACATCTTGCATTTTTCAAGATCCATTTTCCTTCTTAGTAAAGTTTGACACTTTAAATTGCCAGTAAGACAGGTCTAAGCACTTGAGCAAACCGGCCGCCAGTGTCGTGCCTGTGGATTGGGCCATTTGTTCGTATGTCGTGGGTGGAGGGCAAGGGCGGACTGAGTTAACGTTGTTATATATACAATTTCCCTTCTCTTTCGGTATTCATTATTGAAAGCAAAACGGCCAGCTAAAATATTTACGGGGGGAAATTTAAGATCAGAATCACAAATCACCCGAAAGAGTAGTCGATATCAGTGAGGGGGATCGGCGGGAATAGAGGCGATCCTGATTGTGGTTCTGATTTCCCGTACGTGAGGGTAATAGCCGCATTATCGCGATATGAAAGGACCCTCATGCGTGAGAGGAGCATTAAAATTTTCCGTATATGACCAATCTTCAAAGGACCGGAGAGCGAACCGACCTCCCCTCCTTATCATAGGGGGTCGACGGAGAATTTCACATATGGCCTAATTGAATAGAACTCCCTGGGGGCACTTCCTGTCCCGGATTTTGTTTTGCTTTAATGGAGATTATTGAGCAATAATTGTCTATCGAAACCTTCTCAGTAGGAATGCTGGCATGGGTTTTTTTGTATTGCAGGAAGGCATAAAGAAGCTCCAACTCCAAAAGATCCGGGTACAGGGGTAGTCTAACAAAAGTCGCAAAGTGCATTTGTCTTGACAAAGGCCACGTTACTATTTCTATTCCAAGCCGGGGAATGCGAAGCAGAAGAAAAGACCACAAACTTTCAAGAAAAGAAAAGTTTTCACAAGTTGTTTTGTTGATAATCAGGGCGGGGTCATAAATTTGCCCTGAATAGCTCCTCATCCTTCCACCCATATTAGAATGAAGGACGGGGTGACACACTGCTGCTGCGGGGAGGCGTAACGGCTGAAGTTTCTTTTTTAATTCGTAACTAAAATCATTAGAACAAACGATGAAATCTGCCAGGCTAGCACTGTTTTACGACGACACCCGGTGTCGCCCTAGCTTAGGATCTTAGAGATTGTCAGTACCCCGAGAACCCACCAGACAAAGCAGTACTCTCACTTCTCGGTGACTATGTTTGAGTACAATATTAAAGAATCCTTGAGTTTATAGCGCCCATGCCGCGTCACATCGACTAGGGTATGAGATCTCTTCGGTGAGGGGTGCTATTGGTGAAGTCTGATACTAAATTGCTAAAGCTCGTAGGATTACTGAGGTCGGCAAGTTAAAAGTGGCACCGAGCATTCGTGGAGAGATGGGGTGGAAACTTTCGACGTATTATGTCTGCCATATTATACGTGACCTAATATTCGAAAGAACTGACGGCTCTCCCTATTCCCCTATTCCCTAACGTCTTATTTCGAAGCGAGACATTCTCGGTGCACGTGAAGTCAGGAAGGTCCATTAAATATGTATGAAGTCTCATTACGACGCCTGAGTACACATTTCCACGAAACTTTGAACTCGGTTCTAGCAACAGGAACAGAGGACAGTCGTGGGGAGGATCTGCTTATATAACCCATAGAAGTCGCGCACATTTGTTCTAGATAATTAGCTACGCCTTTGGTAGTTGGGATCCAACTCGTTATTCCACTTCAGGCCCCCTTGGAACCCGTTGGCACGAGGTTGCTCCAGCTTTTCACCCCCAATACCTCATCAAGTGACATCATAATTCGCTCGTTTAATTGCGGATGTAATGGTCTTGAGGTTCATTGCAAACAGCAAGTGCGAATATGTTAATTATTGCACGCACTTAATTACGCCTACAAGCACTTCAGGATGATATGTAGGCAACTGTAAGGATGGCAACGGCTGGTGCAGGTCGAATGTACCTTCGAATGTGTTCTGCCGAATCGGTGCAGGGCTGATGAAAGTTCTTCAGTACTAAAAAGGCTTTCTGCATGCGTAATTAGTTCCAGTTCACCTGAGCATAATGGAAACTTGGAAGAAGTGGGTATTACATCGGGTAGATTCATGCAACTTACAAAAGTTAATAACATCGTAAACGGATTTTATGTATCACCCTAATTTTGTATGCATTATATTTACATATGAAATTTGATTACATCCTGCTAACACATTTTCAAAGTTAGAATCTGTTCAAGTGATCTGGATTGTTTCAAAGAAACGAATGCATACTTAGTTTGCTTCCTGAAGGGGTTATACTAAAACACGCAAAAATAAGTATGCATTAAGTGGTTATAGATCAAAGTAAATTTTGTGTCCTTGCATATTGACACTCTAAAAAAGAGTGGAGCAAATTGGTGATTTAACAATGGATTACCCATCGCATGGAAGGCCAACGAATAAAGAATTATCTTACCAGACAAACTACAAACTAATTTAAAATTATTAAAGCTAAGACAAAATGAATAAGACTACCCGCTAATTTTGATGAATTTTTGATATTGTGTTTTATTAAATTCAAAAAAGGGATGAGAAATTGTCATGAATGATTAACTCATCTGCTGAAATTCGGAGCCTAAAGGGAAAAATTACCTGTGCATAAAAAGCACACATATTCTGACTTAAAATAATCGAGAGGGACAAAACAGAAAAAAATGTTCAATTAAACCTTTATAAATAATGAAAAAGAATATTTCTTAGACTTTAAGGGAAGACCTAATCAAAATTAAAATAAGTTAGCGAAAATATTTCTAATAGCCTACTTGAATACTTACGTAAAATTTAGAAGGCTACTTTTAAGACTGTTGACTTGTAAAATCCAAATTAAAGTTGATTTATACACTTTACTAATTTTTAATAAAAATATTTTTCCCGTTTTTCAGGGTGTAAAAATCAATTTACATGTTCAAAATATGCACGGATTAAAATTAATATCAAATTATATTTCCGCACTGAAATAAAATAAAATTTTTCTGAATTTAATCGGTGTGAATGAGAAGGTTTTGCCATATTTTATAACATTTTACACTGTTTTCATTTTTCACAGACAAGCGAAAACCTTCCTGAAATTCAAGCTACGTTTGAGTACTTACGCACTTAAGCGTTGGATTTCGATAATTGCAATTGTATCGGAATTCTGAGCCTGCGAAACTTCCCCTATGTGCAAGCACTGCACCGATTACAATGGAACATTGTGCTTTTTACAAAGGTGAAATTTAATAACAATTTGGTTTGAAATCAATGCGATTTTCTAACAAGTGCAGAGGCATTTGTGAAATCAATAAATAATTTGTAAACCGGCATATTTGCAACATAGCGAACCTTTGTTATCCCTTTGAGCTGTCCAAATTGTTCAGCCGGTAAGGCGTCATGTAGGCGCAGAGAATTGTTTTATCGATTCATCTTTTTATAGAAAAAAGTTGAAAGCACTCGTACCGAACTGAACTTTTCGCGAATACATCGAATGGAAATGATCATTAAAAAACATTCGAAACCGTCGAAAAACTTTTTTTTATTGCTAAAATTTCACATTCGTGTATTTTATGTATGTCCCACTCTTCCAGCAGTATAATACCAACAATTCTACAGAAAACACTGCAATGATTACAAATCACCAGCTGTTACTGACATCAGGTGGATCAGGGCATATTTCGATTGGAATTTTTACCGGGAATCGGTTTTATTTCCATTTTTAGTAGCGCCCTTCTATGATTTTTTCCTATGAACAAAAGATGATTTTGCGAATTTATGTCTAAAATAACTTTGATTCAGATGACAAATTGCGTAAAGCTCAATTTAGTCGAACGTAAAATATCTTGTCAGAAAATTATGATAATAATTTGATTTGCTTATCAGAAATGTAATATAGTTTGAAAACGACTCGGAAATAAAAAAAAATCATAAGAATAACTAGAAGTAGAACTGCGTATAGAATTGTAATCAGAGATTGATTCCTTATGGTTCAACAATAATTGAAATATATTTCAAACAAGTTTCTAAAGAGTGTTTTTTCGACTACTCAGTCCCATGAAACTGCTTTCAATTAATGGTCTATTTATTGGAAAAAAGTATATAAAATAATTTAAAAAAGGGCATCTAGTGTAAAAACTCTAATTTAGGTCGTTGCTCGTTTTTAAGAAAGTGACAGTTGAAGGCTTCCATTTTGTTCATTAAATAGGGTAGCTTAGGTAAAACGGGAGACTTAAGAATCAATAGTCCCTTCGTCCATTTGTCACCATGAAATTTCTCCGATAAGGGTGTCAATCTGATTTTTAGCACAATAACAAATGCTCAGGATGATTAAAATTTAAAAATAATTTTTCGGTTAATTTGAAGATCTAAAAGTGATACCTTTTCTACCTCTCATTTCCGCAAAAAAATCTTACTTATGGTCATGTGGCCCATTATTTCTTTTCGAATTGCTAAATAATATTGCTGGAACTACATCTCGAAAACTAATTACCTTCTCTATAATCCAAATACAGAAGATCTAATATTATATAGGAGAATTGATAAGGTTGGATGTATACGTGTACTTACCTTTTTATGCGACAGGACCTAATTTGGCAGTTAAATTGAGCGATACTAATATATAAGTTTTTGAGAAACCTTAAATAGGTAAAAATATTATTGATGGCACGCAATCCTCAGCACAAGTATAACTCTTACTTGACTATACTGCTTCCTTTACAACTTTTTTAAAGAATTTTTGAAAAATTATTATTAAATTACTTACCTTATTATGTTATATTGCACTTTCAAACTTCCACAAACCAAGATTATAAATAAGTTAATCATTCATACCTGCCAAGACAGGACTTTCCTCACGTTAACAGGAAAATTAAAAGTACCACTCGACTACGATTATTTTGATACTGTCGCTAAGAAAACGATTTTCTATGCCACTCTTCTCATTACTCACTTATAATTTTCTATTATGATAACAAGGTGTGTATTTATATGAGTATCTATGGAACGATTGGATATTTTCGATATAATTTTTCCAAATTTTTCTGTTTGCTCCAGATCTTAAAGGGCGTAAATTTAAATATTTCTTCTATCTATATCTAGCTTCAATTCATGAGAAAAGAATTATCATAGTATTCAGAATTTTGTTTAAGGATCCGAAGAGTTTAGAGTCTGTGTGTTCGAAACATGAAATCCACACTACATACAGAATTAATGGATTTGAATCCACCTTACATCTTCAAAGCTCCTTGTTCCAGCTTACAAATCCCTTATTTGAATTAACACCAGCAAAGGGATAAAACTGAAGGGAGCTACTCGATTCAGATTACGTTCTTCTTATCAAGCGAAATTTGAACAACTCGTAGGGGATTGGGGCGAGGAGAGCTGCTAGCCGGCAAATGATAAATTATAGAAAGAGTGAAATAAAACGCGGTTTGTAACTCTGACTCGAATTTCCAACAGAATAAAGGGAACAACGGATCAAAGGGAATCAATCGAGGGTCCAGATAAAAAGTAATTAACAAATTCACCATGAAAAGGAGCAGATTTCCAAAGGAATTGCTTCAATAAATATCGCGCTCTGTAATTCATAACGACGAGTCCCGAATGGCTCAAATATTGCTTTCATCTTCATTTCATTCTGGTCCTCCGAAGTCAGCTACAAAAGGAGATGAAAATGTTAATGAAACTTTTATTCAATTTCCTTGGAATTACAATATCGTGCTGGCATCTCCGCCCAGATCTCGAGAAAACCTTTCCTTTGACCTTTTTCACCTGGGGTCCCTTTCTTGCAATCAATTTCTCGTTTAATTTCGGCCAGCACGGGCGTGGCAAGGTCTCGATTTAATAAAAACATGTTTCTTTAGAATTTACCAAATATTTTATTATTTATTCGATAAAAAAATAACTTAAATGCGAAGAAATGAAGCATATCGCGGATCTCTCCTTCTTATTCTCAAAAGTCGTTTCATTCACTTGCGTTGGATCGCGGGTATTGCAGGAATTGATTGCGGTGGAAATAGAACTCGTGCAAACAAACATCATTCGAAAATATGTGAAAATGAATGTTGCGCTATGAGGCGGCTACAAACGACCACCATTTCCGGGAAGATATTTCAATTTCTGGAATTCCGGGAGAGGCTGTTGGTATGCAAAATATGTTAAATGTACAGGAGAGTTCCTCTGCTTGTTAAATTTTAACAGGTCGAAATGTTAGTGTATTAAAATAGTTGGACACATGGAGGCTGTTCTCCCAGAGGTCAGCTAGGACCTGTTAAAACTCAACAGTCAGAAGAAGCGGCCTAGCTGGCGTCTCGGCCAGACAAGCGAGGGACAGGGAAGGAACATTTTGTTTATGCGAATATAGGAAAAATGTCTTAAAACACATAACCTCTATTATTATGATGGTAACCCTATGGTAGTTAATAATTTATGGCTTCTTATATATCCTTTGTATATTACACCATTTTGTCCGTTAAAACTAACCTTATCATCTTGATTGTCAACTAAAATATTTTTACCTTTCAAAAATAGATTTCCATCGATTAATATTAATGCCAAAATTTTTACACTCATATGTTTGTATTTAATGGGTTCACTTTATAAATATATTTCTTACACATCTCCCTACCTTCCTTCATTTTTAAAATTTATTTCAAGTTTATCAGTGTATTTATGGTTTTGTTTTTATTTTACCTTTTTTTATTTAACTCTAAAATATTTTTCAGTCTTATGCTACCATAATAAAATTTTGAAATTAGTAACTAAAAGCAGACTACTGGTACACATTCTGCAAAGAAATTTCTCATTGTTTAAGAACCTAAAATTTAATATGCCAGAAAAAATTATTTATGTTTTAAAATAAGCGGTACGCACGTATACAAATTAAATTTTTATGAGGGCATCAAAATATAACGCATATAAAAAAACTCGTACCTATCAGACTTTATGGAGAACATAACCCTTTTTCTTTTCTGCCATTGGACTGTATGCTATCAAATATAATTCGAATTCCCCTAAGTCAAAACAAAAAGTAGATTATTAAATATCCCGTCTTGGTACTTAAGTAATGAAATTAATCTAGTTTATGGCAAAATTAATTTAATAAAATGATATATACGGACTGTTTCTAAGAAAGATTCAGCGACTCATTAAAAGGTATCATCAACAGGCAATAGATTAAATCCCTATTTTATGCACGTATAAATTTAATCTTGCCAGAGGGATAATATTTAATAAAAAGCATACTAATTTTATCAAATTAGTAAAAAGTAAACAATTTCAATGGATTATTCCCAAATATTAAAATTATAAAAATATTTGAGCCAATGCTTCTAGGAATACAAGTACCAATAGAAATAAAGAATTATTAAAAATCACAATCCGGATTACAAGCGTGTCCATGGTACGTAAAGCTAAAGTTATGTAAAAACACTCGTTGAAATTTTGTGACACTAAGTACATCACTTCATCCGTACACAACGCAGAATAATCCTAGCCATTTTTTCCCACTAAAAGTTAAAAATATTTTCCCATCTCGCATCTTCTCTTTCAAGCGTGAATTTGAGCTTTAATATTTGTTTTTCTCCAAAAAGCATGGATATTAAATTATGGTGCTTATACTAAAATGGACCTACAGTTTTTATTAAGTAACTAAGACCAAGTAAATGTTAAAAACAAGGTTTATATAAGATGGAATGAAAACCTAACCCGACTATTATACCTTGTTTGAAAAAATTTAATTCTTAGTAAATTCTAGGGGGAAATAGACAATGTGGAATAAATTCTACTTCAAGTGCAGTTAAAAGTGTTACTCCTTTGAAGAATGTTCCAGTAGTAACAGGAAAGACAGCAACAACGATAAATAAACAAAAGCTCTACAAAAAGAGCCCTTTCGACCTTATATCATAATGCAATTTACTTATATAGTTCATATAAATGTTAAATTACTTTAGACGTTATCTTATATAAAAAGAACGCAGAATGGCTATATACAAAGAAATAATAGCATCTCTTAACTATCAAACCTTCCACCGTGATGTAGCACGTGATTCGCTAGTAAGGTCTAATCTAAGAATAGGTTACTTACCAAAGACATTTTGAAAAATGTACACCTTCTGTTTTACGTAACGTTCGGCTAATTATTTTTTTTTAATCAAAAATTTCCATTTGAGCGCCAGCTTGTACGCCGCTAGAGTTGCCAATCGTCTATATGTCCGTATGGTTAAAGTCACCGCTAGATGGTCTACTCGTTACCTAGATTTTATGTACATCAATCGTTAAACAACACTGAAGAATAAAGTTCTCTGGACTGCCTAGATTCTAAAAAGTTAAGACTGTTCCCTGCATTTACATATCATGTACTACCTAATTCTGACGTTTTGTGCTAGAAAAGTAGAATTCGCCTGCATCATCTACGTGGCAACTCTCGTGTGTGTTCCTTGTTGCCTGCTCATAAGTCAAAGTCGAAACTGCAAAGGTTTAAGATTCCTAAGCTATATGCAAAATATTCAATGGGCTAAATACCACAGCGGGTTTGCGAAAGGTTCGCTTATGAGCACGCGTGCCCTAGTAGGGTTTCAGACAATAAAACAAACTTTAATCTCGTCGGTATGGTGCATCTACAGAGGGTGGTGGTTCTTAAGACTGAACGGAATCACTCACTTAATCTCGTTCTAATGGCAAACTAGAGGAAATCGATTTATACAGGTATCTCAGCATAGGGTAGGGAACTAAAATTGAGGAGCACGTAGGTGTAAATCATCCACACAGCATCACGTTCCAGAGATTGCTATCTACGATATAAACAGCAGCAATCGTGTTACGTGGCCTAGGGACACTATGGCAGCCAGGAGGGGGCTCAGGTGCTCCAACGGGCTTCTGTTTGATGACTGAAAGGTGCCTCGCACGTCCATGCCAATTGATTCCCTCGATAGGGGTAGCTCGGTGGGATCGCTCAATTCCTCGGGACATGGTAGACTTTCGGCGGGAATCTTTAGAAGCTCCACGATTTGGCCCTGACCAGCCTGTACTTCGTAGGGCGCTTCATCGTCATAATATTCGGTATCAAATTCAGCGACGGATGGGCGATCTCGGGTCCCGTGGAACAACGCCTCCCGGCTAGGAATGTTCGCTTCGTTGGTCCTGCGACTGATTACGTTCATCAGGACCTCATTCGATGGCGGCATGTGGTTCTTTCCGTATAGCATACACTCGATCTCCTCAAGCGACTTCCTCAGGTTGGTATTCCGGGTGCGGTTCCGCAAATCGAATATCCACGACAGCCGACAGTCACATATGAATTTGTTATCTGGAATAGACAGAGGAAGGAACATGAGCTTTAGAATTAGATTTGGCTTTGGATTTAATTCGATTAGAGGGTAATTGCGGCAAGTTATTGATTGTACGCAATTATTTGCAGAATTCCTCCTCTTGGCACTACCACCCACTCCCAACAATGTCCTCCGACATCAGAGAAGTTGTTCAAAGTGTTTAAAACCGCGATAGTTTCGATATGGGAATTTCGGAAATAAATGTCGATTTAGGTGGGACTCCCGGTTCGGGAACAACTCCAGAAATCACTTCAACATGGGATTTGAATTGTGTTCGAGCCTGAATAGGTCATGCGTATATACGCAAACGAAAAATATTCTGGGAATACCTAACAGAAATCCAAAATTTAAGATGTAAATGAAACTTCTATTTCTCCATGTCTATTAATGACATTCAATTTTAAATGTATATTATCAAATTTATAATTCGTCTTCTTTAATTTCTATGTACACACTCGATTTCATTATTATGGAACAATATCTATTAATACTGAATAAAAGCGCAGTTCATGAATAAAAAAGCCACATTTATCTCAAGGTAGCCCTACTCACTAGATCATTTAAAACTCGAATAATATTAATATTATTATCATATTTATTATTTGAAATTAATAATAGGAAAAATCAGGATCGAGAAATGAGTAAAAATAATAAAAAATGTGAATTTTGAATAAAATAAAAGGGTTAAAGGTGCAGTTATATTTTAGTCGTAATGTATTATATGGGCTGCTATTATGATTGCTATAACTATTCCAGTTGATGTTACCATAATCTGTAAACCAGAGTTGAAATATGGCCCGAAGGCCCACCCTGTATATAATAATTCAAATAAAATATAACCCAATGATATTGTTGTTGCAATATTCACAAGCGGGATGTAGGTTGTTCCAGTTCAGTAACTAAAGAAATATACCTTTACGTCAATTCTCAATTTCGGTTCACTTTTGGAATTTAAATTGCTTGCAGCTATACTTCAACTGGTTTCTTTCCCTTATATGTACGTTTATAGCACATTTTAAAGCATTATAATAAATTCGGATATGAGGATCCGTAATCTGCAAGGTGATTTTTGCAAGGTATACACGCGAATTGGGAATATTTACTTTCCATCTACCGGTTTAAACACGAGTATTCAATTAGGTTCATGCGTCTTTAATAATTCGGGAATTTACTATCCATAGATATATCCATATCATATGTTACTTATGTTTTTAAAGAAATCTTATTTTACTGCGGTAAAAAGAAAAAAAAAAAAAAGATGCAGAGCGTCTAGTCGAAGCACTTATAACTAGAAACGCCAGATAGGGTTCAAAAAATTACCGGTAAAATCCCAAAAAATTGAGTTTTATCTAGTCTTGTTACAAAATTATAGGACTTTGAATTATTTTTTAGTAGAAATAAAGTACTTTCTTGTTTTTACGCATAACATTTCGAAAATTTAGTACATCATTCTAAAAAGGTATGTCCTTGTAATTCCAAGAGTCTAGTCTGTCATTTCGGAAAGAAAAATGACTTAGAATTTCATTATAAATGTTAGAAAGGATTAAGGCACACGATAAATTTGAACCTCTGATTACTACCACATTGTTAAACCAACACCCTGAAAATTAATTTCGAAATATTTCAACTCCACTCAAGGGTCATTCATATCCGTTCCAAAATGTACTGATTTCGTATTCGCAGGTGTACTGACGAATAAACTTTTCCCAAACTTTTTGGCCATTCAATAGAATTATTGACGTCATAATTAAAAATATAGAAAATTTGGGAAGGTTACAAATGACTCAAAACAGAGAAAAGTAATGCTTAACTGGTCATTTGACCGGTCGCTGTACGTTTAGCGCTAATATTTTAAAAATATTTTTCTAAAAACCAGTTTGATTATACAAGCGATTCCTATCACAAGTGGATAGTGCAAATGGTGTGACATCTGAGGGTTAATTGCAACCTATGAAATTAACTTAATAACAACCTTATGCGGCAAAACTATAGAAAAAAAACAATGGGATCGAGATTTGTCATTTTTAAAACTAATAAAAGTTACAATCAGTTCCAGGAGGTCGGAACAAACGCGTTCAGCGTTCCTCTGGTTAGTTGCAGACTGCAGAAGAAGTTTTAATTAGATCTCGTAAACAACAGGCTGGTGTTGCACGGTTGAGACATTTCTCCAATTAAAGCGTCAAGTCGAGAGCAATTTGTAAATTATGACTGAATGTGGTGAGCACATAATTACCGGCGGCGACATCCTCCCCCTAACTTTTATACAATCCTCAATCCCCCAAGACGCGAGGGATGTGAAGACGGCGCAGCACGGCGTCTACATGTCGAACGTCCGTCGTTCGCGCCGCAATCACCAAAAATGAATGGCGAAATACACGCGTATATCACTTCCCGCTCAGTGGCGTCTTCCGCCCGTGTATAACACTGCTTGTTTCGCATATAACATATAACAATAGGGTTCTCGCAAGATTATATTCGAGAGTGGAAAATAATGGGCCATTACGGATAACAATCTCATTTGACTTTCCAAATATTTCGAGCGTCTCGCCATGGAACATGGATTTTGCTAATGCGTGATGAAATAGTGAGTCCCTCGACAGTTTCCGGGTGGCGCCTCCATCCCTCAGTCGCTATTGGACTCCAGACTCCAAAGAGGAACATGCTTTTGTGCACCGAACGACAGTAATTTTACGATGGGATTTGCAGGAACAGCTCCCTCGGAATCATTTTATTAAAAGATTTACTAAGAGCTAACGACAATCCATTTCAGTCCCGACACCGCGCTGACACGGTACTGGGTAAAATCAATTGTGAACTTCCGGAATTTGAGCGAGTGCACTGTTGCATTTTTTAAATTGAATCGGGCGAAAACCCACGGGAACCTAGTCGAGAAATAATGAGGTTCTGGACGAAATCAATCTTCCTTTTTCTGTTCGTAATTTAGAAACCCCGACACGTATTGCAAGGCCGTGGACGCGCTAAGAAACACTTTCCGCTAATTCGTTTTTTAAGAAAGGCGTCTTACTTTTTTCTCGGAGCTGATGCAGGACTGGGTCAATGACATGAATTAAATATTTCGTCGAGAGCAAATGCGAAAAGAAATCCAAATGCTGCACGACCATAACAATTTATGAAATTCATTTATCAACGTGCCCAGAATTCCGAAGCAAGTGGTCCCAGTTAGCTGTGGTCTTAATCTCTGATGCGATACGTCTTAACCTAAACTTTCCTCGACGATTATTTCTCCGTCCTAAAACATTATACGACTAGGGTGAGAAGAAAAAAAGAAACGTGGGTTAAGCTCTTACATTTTCCATAAAGTTTTAATGGAACTCCCTGGCTTTTCGCTTATTACACACCTATGGGCGGGCACACCTTAGCCTTAAGATGGCAGGACTGGTCTCGAACTCTTTTCGAATTATGTGTGCTCGAGGTCGCTCGTTTGCTTTTCTTAAATTTCTCCGAGTGTATTTTCTGCAAATAAAGTTTCCCCCCGTAATGCAAACTTAAAAGAAAAGTTCGATGGAGGTATTAAGTTGTCCTGAGGGAAAGTTTACTCTTTTCGGCACACAAAGAACCGCCAAGAGTCGGTAAATTGAATGCTTAGAAATTCATGATTGCACGGCTTGATACAACTCAGATACTTTTCAAACTTTATCACCCGGGAATTTGTTTGAAAGCGGCAATCTCTTTGAACTCCAATTCAGCTTTGATTATGATTTATTTGAATTAATCCGAAAATGAATGAGCGTGCACAGAACCGCCTGGTACAACTCTTGGTCAAGAACAAACTTGATCGACAATTTGAATCCCATGAAAGTTTTCGTTTATCTTTCGTCTCTACAGAGCTTACAGTTTACTAACTGAGTTAATAACCAACTAGCAGATAAAACTAGTGGAAAGGTAACATCAATAGCAAATAGAAAAATCAAGGCGATAATCTTGAAATCATCAAGAGAATTTTGGGGTTCAAAACTTATTCCAAAAATACTTTGATTCTTATCTTGATTCGAGGAAAACGATTTATGTCAAAGCAGGTTTGACAATAAAAAGGCGCAATAATTAATTATAGTGGTAGTATGTATCAGTCAAAGCGTTTATGCAAATTTCTAATTCCTCCTCCTCCTCCTCCTCCTCCTCCTTCACTCCTACAAGCACATCGTACTACTTTTTAACTACGACTTCAGTCATGATAGATCAAAATAAACAAAGTTTCGAAGATTGATAAATGGACCGATCAACAAATATCCATCAAATTTATAGTCTAATTGTGATTCAACGTGTAAAAATTCTTCTAATAATATTTATTTGCTTTTAAAAAAGTCATTATTATAAAAATATGTAGTTTTTTATCAATTTGCGAAAATACTTCTGTTATTAAAAGTAAATCAGACAAAAGTCCGACGATAGTTTTGTTTTTCTGCACATTTTAACCAAGCTAAATTTAATTCAGTTTTCAAAAGTACCCGTAAATGCAAATGAAAGGTATATTTTATCAGGGAAATTGTAATTCAAATTTAAATTTTAGAACTTCTTTTCTATTTTTAGTTGTTTTGGATGTTGAACAACAATCTAAAGATTGTAGTCTCTTAAATATAATCAAATGTTTTATGAGGTATTCTCTAAAGAAATAATCTTAGCGAAGAAATCTTATAATACTCTAAACACAGGAAAATCATATTCCACGGAATTTCTAAAAAAAATAAAAAATAAAAAATTCTATTGTAGGACTCATATGAGTATTGTTGTTAATAGTATCAGAGAATTCTTTCTTAAAGATTTACGAGTGTCGTGAATAATTCTAGTAGCTGGTTCCCATGGCTTTATCACTGTCGTGCGACTTTATACTGAATGTTTTTAAGGCAAGAATGAAAAGAGCTGGAGCTCTAAGAAGATATCGTGTTAGAAGTACCATGGAAATTCGTTCCTCGCGACGAGTTTTGAACTGTTAATCTTTAGTGATAAACAACCCTCTCGTCTAGCTTTTGATTGCATGCAACCAGAACAGAACACGTCCTTTCTGGTTTTCTGAGGTGGTTTGTGGAAACTCATTAAGAAAATTATTCATCTCTGCAGCCTGCATCCTTTGCAATGCATGGAATGGCAATCTGGTCTACTTTTCAGTTTCGTAAACAAGAAGGAGTTCCCCTTATCCTTAACACATCAAAAAAAATTTGCATATGCAATCTGTGCACTTACGGAATGCTTCATTTAAACTTCCTTTATAGTGAAACCCATGCTTTGAAAAATAGCGCAATAAGTGCTTAAATGGAAAGAGGAGTTTGCTTAGCTGTTCTGAAATATTTAGTCTTGGATATCTATCTTAGGGCCCTTTTTCTCAATGGGAACTATTAGGAGGCTCCTTCAAAGGGGAAATTTGCAGGTAACACACAGGCACCCAGAATTACAATATCAAAGCCGAATGAAATTTGGAGATGCTAATTTTGTAATTTCCTTGGTATTGAATTCGTGTACACCTTCACATCCGCACTAAACAACGTTGGCGAGATAATTCAAAGATACTTCAAATTTGCATAAAGTTGGTACTTTAATGATGGCATATTCAAGGAGTTGATTAATTTTCAAGTGAAATTGGATAGTGTGTATAGAGTTAAAACTTCAAGGTAGTTGTGATGCACTGCAAAGGCTCCCAAACGACTGGAAATGGCTTTGCAATATTCTTCGTTGATTAAATTAAAATGCGAGTACCTGAGATGGATGAGATTATACCTCTCTTAGATAGAAAGACACCTTCCATTTGAAGTGATAAAGTTTTGATTCAAAAAATAATTCATCATTAACAAAAAATTCGGTTATAGAGGAAAATATTCTACAGGGAGGAAAATAAAGTTAAAAATTATAAAACAAATTAACCTTAGATACCCGACTCAAGTTACGGAAAAAGTTAAATTTCGTACGCTCTAGTAGAGATTTAATTTTTACGGCATTTAACTTCCATGTTAAAACTTTTGGGACACAAGTTAAAATAGGGCACAGCAAAAGCTTTGCATTGAAAATTTGAAGGTGTAAGGTATAATTTCGAATTAACACTTCCACAAACAGATAAATTGTAATTTTTGGTTAATTTATGGTGATTTTTGTTCGCATAAATAAGAAACGAATATACCTTTTCCTATCTCGTTCATTGTCCTACAAGAAATTTTGGAGGTGATGAGAAAAATCCTTCTAAAAATCATTGTGCTAAAGTAGAGATTGCTATTTGAAATAAAACTTAAATATAAGCCAAGTGCTGAACTTGTATAATTTTTCATTATGGTTGAACTTATTAATTTACCCGAAATTTTTATGTTATGAACTAATTTCCATAAATTCAACATATTTTTCCATCAGATTTTGAAATATTTCAATCCCGTGTGGGAAAAATTAGCTTTATATTATATATCATTATTTTTTGATGCCTTTCCCATTCAAGTCTCTTAAGTGGACTCCCGTCCGATAATAAATCAGCTGCTAAATTACAAATTATATTGGCTACTCCACAAGTTTCAACCTGATTGCCATTCTGCAGCGTTCCAGAGATATCCTGCGCTAAAAGCATACATCACAGAGTTGTCTAATGAAAGTAGACCATAGTAGTCGAGTTTACATGGAATTTTTGCAGAGGAAAAGCCCAGTGGAAAAATAGAACTCGGTCCGAAAGACAAAAGTGCGGGCAGAGATCGATAGTCAGTGCCCTGAATGAAAGTTTTCCGAATCAAATTAGCAACTCTCACGTAAATAAATCGTCGTTCCACCGGCTGTTTTGCCACTGCAAGGTGGTAAAGTGGAAGTCAATATCTTTGGTTGAAACGGGAGGTGTACACTTACCTGAGCTACCTTAGAGCTCTTTCACTTCCGAGTGTCTGATTCACTCGAACTCGCTAGAACTAAAAGAATGCAATCTGCCATTGTGTTTTTTCGCGAAAAGAATTAATGTGGAGCAGAACGGTAGCGGTTGGGATTGCCGCTCGTAACTAAGAAACGAATGGAGTGCAAAAATTAACCCTTGTAAGACAAATTTATGCAAACTGAACAGAACAACCCCCACTGTGCCCTGCATTTGGGTTTATCTGATACACCTGAAAATTTAAAATTTATTGTTTTCCACCGCCCGCACCCTGTACCATCGCAAAACAGGCGAAAATGAACCTTTTCGCACAAAGGAGATAATTCCATCGCATGATTGAATCAGCCCTAGATTGGATCTGGATGGGAGATGACATCGTATTACTTCTCTAAGGGCTTTATCAGCCCGGCCGGGTCCTCCTTCTTCCTTCCCCTTGGGCTCCCCTCTGTCGGGATAAGTGTCAGATGTTATTTGTCAAGATAAAGTGAAAACAAGACAATTTCCTCTCCAGGTAAATTGAAAAAAGTTTGAACGTGATTCAGCTTGATATACGACAATTTACCTTGATTTCACGACTCGAAAATCTGTTGAATGCTCGAGATAAAGTCACTAAGTCTAAAGAAATGCCAAAATGCGAAAAGTTCGCCTCCGTTACTACTTTTTATGGGTTTTCAAGGCAAGATTCTATCGAGGCGATAAAGGCGATGAGACACCCGATTCGCTCCCCAACCAAATTTACGACTATATTTTGTGCCGACAACGTTACCAAAATGTTGCTCAATTCGATTTCTGTTTTTGGTTGGATTTATGAATTTGGTATTTTAGACAAAAGACGTCTGCCGTTTTGTCTACGCGAATTTTGAAATTTAGGATTCATTCGAAATAATTTATGATGTTTTTGTTCTATTTTTGAAAATATTAGCTATTTGGTACTACTTAGAATATTGTTGAATATCAAGGCTATACTACAGAAATTACGAATGAAAACATAAAAATTATAAAGATTGATGCATTAAACATAAAAATTATAAAGAAATATTAAAACCATTTCTAAAATTATTACGAAACTATGATAAGGATATTTAAAATATCTGAAGTTTGTTATTACTTTACTTATAAATTACTTTTCATATCGGTTAATTCATAAATTATTTAAATTGAAAATAATGTTGATATACGTCGAAAACTATTTTGGTTATTTACTTCATAAATCATCCTTAATGCAACTTAAATCTTCATTAATGTTGAGTTCATCAATAATAAAAACGCCGATGCTTACACAGCGCCATAACCGCTGGAAACTGAATCGAAGGAACATGACGCGGCACGCCGAAACATATCACGGTGTAATAATCAATATACAAGTAATTAGGTTACATGGAATTTTTGCCTTCTAAATAAATCACGAACTCCAACCATGACACCGCAAAAGTAATTATGAAAAAAAGGTACACGATGATACAAGCGGAAACTTTTGGACAGACTTTCTACAGCTTTACAAAATTCCCACGATTAAATCTTTAAGGACTTTATTTCGCCCCTAAAGGGAATATTAAAAAAAAAAAAAAAACAAAAAAGTATACATTCAATCATTGCCGCCAAAGTTGTATTGAATTATTAATTTTTTTAGATATTACAAGCAGAATGGAAAGTGCAAAGATGGATTCTTAAAGTCATTTCGTTTTAAAG
The DNA here is from genome assembly GCA_001932985.1 of Proctacanthus coquilletti. Classification (NCBI taxonomy): domain Eukaryota; kingdom Metazoa; phylum Arthropoda; class Insecta; order Diptera; family Asilidae; genus Proctacanthus; species Proctacanthus coquilletti. The sequence continues at coordinate 197,547 of MNCL01000052.1, read as the reverse complement.
ATACTACTACCATTATCGAACCCTAAAAAAGCCAGTAGTTCACTTCGTGAAGTGGTAGCTATGACAAATCCTTAAACCTTCTGGATTAAATTTCTTTTAGGGACTCGGATTGTGTACAACAACCGAAGAAAGAAAGAATCCTCCTTCCTGATTTTTCGTGGAACGTATCTACCGTGTAAATCGAGGGGAGGGATTGGTCTGTATCACATAATTTATATAAGTAGCAAATATCGAAGCTGTGGAGACATAGAAAATAATTTGATACTATTTGATTAACGTCTTCTGGAGAATAAATGTCATTTTTATATTTCTATGGAGTTCTTAAATCGTTTTGAAAAGTTCAGTATAAATACTATAAAAAGTAAAACAAAACAAAAAATGAAACAAAATATCGATTTTTTTAATTGTCTATGCTACAATGCTCTCGTCAACAATCTGAAGAGTCAGTGTAGAAGTCGACTTTTATAGAAAAATAGAAGTCAGGCGGTTACATGAAAATGTTTTTAATTGAAGTCTCCCCATAACTCCGTGCTCTAGAATGGAGACGAAGAACCACAAAAGTGGAAAGTAATTCTTCCGCAAATAAAGTAAAATTTAATTACAAACTGGCTGTAGAGAGATTCGGGATTCGGGAAGAAACAAGTCCGTGTCGCAATTCGTCGTAACTTACGTCCACGACAGGCACTCCCGGATTAAAAAGCGAAACAGCACTCCCCACGAGATGCGGTGGCGGGTGCCTAACCCAGGGCTTTTTATAATGGCTTCATTTATTACATTTTGTTGCTAATTCAGGGGCCTGGGGCACAATGCCGGAATTACAAAAATACAATATCACCGCGCTGCGCCTTTGAAGGCATGTTTTCTTCGGTTTCGTATTTCGGCAGGTATCCTCAAGGCCACATGATTTTTCCTTCGGGGTGTTGTACAAGCAGGGCGGTCGAAAGAAGGATACAGGACTCTGGAAGAGGGCGGTGGAACGGAGCGAAAATCAAAGCCCTCTGATCCAATATCCGTAGGAAATGAAATCTAAATTAAAACCACAAAAGAGGACGAACATGCACACGGGTAACGGGAATGGAAAAACATTGAGTTTTTTGCCTGGAATGAATGCAAATATGGGACTCAGTCGCTGGTCCCGCCGTATCCTGCCGAAGATGTGGTTATACAAATCCAATTACTGCCCGCAGATCCAGGCCACCTTAGGGCTGAGTCGGCTCTTTGAATTACACATTCTTCTCGTCCCTGGCTCTGGTCCGGGAAGACAGCTCTTATTCCCGGTTATACTCGTTTATTCTCAGTTTTATTTTTTTCCAAAAGTAATCACATATGTACTGGGGCGATTCCCAAGAAACCGGTGCTAGCTCGGATGTTCAATGTCGCTCAAGACACTCATATGTGATTGCGCCCGGAATGAACCACCCTGAATTTTACGTTGTGGTCCATTAAGGAGCACGTAATCGTTTTGGTTGTCATAAACAAGCCCCGGGAGAAAATGCACCCAAGGCGATTTACCCACAACCGTTCCTCCTCTGAGATTCCGTGCCGGTCGCGTTGCAAGGATATGTACTGCAACCTGGGGGAACGGTTTATGTCTTCGTATACCTGCATATGACACGTCTTGAATGGAGTTTTTAGCAACGGTGATGGACGCACATGTGCGCCGAAAAAGCAGATTTCCTATCGGAAATTAAACTGTTTCTGGGCCGCAATGATTTATCTCTGGTGCAAATCAATCGCGGGACGCGGATTCCGGGACGTGGGACTAGGGACGCGTGTTCACGGGACCCGAAATAAAATCTCATAACTCAACTTTTATAGCTGCCTTTCAGTTTAGCGGCGCTTCGAAAAGTATTTCGTTGCGGGAAATTTATGTTTAAAACGTTTTTGCAGTTCGACGTACAACAGGGCGAACTAGTGCTACTGCAAAACTTTCCCTATTGATTTATTTGAACAGAGATGCAGGAGCGCCCCGATGAGTCCCGGTCTATCCCGGCTCCGTTTCACAGTGCGTCCTATTGGAGCACGAAACTTTTCCATACCCCGCTCACCCGCAAAAGATACAGACACGGATTCGGACCGTCCCGAAGAATTTGCGGCAGATAAAATCCACTGAATTCGCCTCGGAGTTTCCTCATTTCTTGGACTTTATTAAAAAGATGATTCTTGCCCGGTTAGAAAAACTGAAAAAGAGAAAGACAGAGCACTTGCCCCGAATAAAGTGTATCACTTTAAAATTCCTCATTTTCTCCTTCTTCGTCTCCTGGACCTCCGGATAGAGTTTCTTCTTTTGTTCCATGTCTTGGAAGGATTAGGGCTAGTTTGCGGCACAAGAACATTTGGCATGCGGGGCATGCTGTACCAAGGATAACATGAAAATTTTCTCCAACAGTTGTCGGGATATTTGTGAATTTGGATCTGTGCTCCTCGGGACTTGTTCGGTGCCTCATGCTACCAGAACCACTTTTTACTGCTCATGTTCTGGCAATGCCCCTTGTTTATAACCGAAATAAAGGACCCCAAAAGGCAGAGTTTTTTAAACGTTCACTTTATTTATTACTCTTGAATAATTCGCATAAAAGTTTATTTTTGCTTTGGAAAATGTTAGATTTATCTATTAAAAATTATCCCGGCTTGTCTATTATTCTAGGTCTGGAAGAACCGTGTTGAGCGAATCGGGAATGACAAATTTCAGTTTCGATAAACGATAAAAATATGCTTAGTATTTTGGCTGGGAACCCTCCTGTTTAATGTTGTGTAACACTTATAATAAGGTTTATTTGTAACGAAGGCCGGGGATGAAGCGGACAATTTTTAGAAAGTTTCAAGCCGTTTTCCATCATGTTATATTCTTCCTATTTAATAATTATTTAGGACTATTACCTTTACCTAAAATATTAAATATATTTGCTAGTTTGGCGCTACAATAGGAGATCTTTTATGTGAAAGGCTTACAAGGCCCGTCTGAACAAGCGCATGCATGCTGAGGAAATGTTTGAAAAATCGGAATTCCTTTAGAATAAGTAGTATAATTTCTTTAGATAAGGTCATTCTGATTCAAAGCTTCGAAAAAATCGATTTCTTATCTTTTTTTTTGTTCTCGGGTGTGGATGGCAAGGAAATTCGGCGTATTTGGCGATTTACACGATTTTGTGAAGTGCGAGTACGGCACAATTGTTTACTTAAATTTTACTCTTATTTTCATCATCAATTTACATCAATATAGAAAAAAAGTCATTTAATTTTTAGAAAAGCAAAAGTTTTTGATAGTTTTATCATAAATAGTTCCCCTGTTGTTTATTTCCGAAAAATTGGAAAAATTAAATGGAATTTTTGCCATATTTCCCCATATACACAAATAAAATAGAAAATCAAATGAATCGAATGCACTTAAATTAGACGGACTTAATCCCTCAGTCTTGTTACCATGTCTTTGAAAGAAGTACCAAGAACCTTATTTTATTAAATATTTTCATTAATTGTCTCGGTTGCGAAACTTCCAACAACTCCGTTGCAACTCAATTATGGCTAATGAAAGTTATATGAAAATTAAAAGAGTTGTGTAATGTACACTCGTTGATGACGCTTGACGTATTGTAGTGAAATCAACCAGATCAATGAAATTAGTGATAATTGGTATCATCACGTACATCGAAGAGTTTCGGTAAAATTTGTCGTTGAAAATATTAATGAATAATTAAAACCACTTTTTATTGGGAAAATTGCTACATATATGCTCATTGCTGGCTATTTTGTGTCCGATGCCATTTAATTAAACCCTTTCACTTTAAAAAAAAATAAATAAAAAATAAAAATAAAAAGCGGAAAACCGAAAGCATTTCACGAATTTTGGTCGCTTGGTAAATAAATATTTCTGGTCTCGGGCCTGGGCGGACAGGCCTTCCGCTAATAAATATTTAAATTTAATTAAAAAGAACCGAAAATTAATGTACGGTCAGCAAGGTACTTGTCGGTCGCCGCCGTTTCATTTCCTTAAAATTTATTCCTCTTGTATTTCACTGATGGTGCTGAGCTTGTCAATAAATGCAGTCGGTTTCCTAAGGTGCTCCAAATCAATTTTTGTAAACCTCCTGGCCACGTAGGAGGCAGTTCTTGAGTCAATCAATCGAAGGCAGTAAGTCGCCTGGGGATGGGTTTTGAAATATATTCGTCCATTTATTCTGGTCTCAAGAGAATCTGAGTTCGGGTTGGCGACCCTTCTTGCGCGCGGTTTCCAATTTGAATTGATTCGAAGGTCTCCTGCCGACGGAGTTGGACCTCTTGACCCTTTTTAGTAATGAAATGTCCGCAGAGATTAATGCAACCTCAGCCTTAGCTACGCTGTGCCTTCGTAAAGTGGTTCTTTCTATACGTTGGCGCGGGGGTGAAATTTTAAACGCAAATATTACATGTGCTGCGGTGGGGCCTCTATTTGCTCAGGTATAGGTTTGTTGGTTTTCTATTCGCCGCCGTGGTGGAAGGCAAACATGGGCCTGGAGCAGAGTCCGCGACGGGCGACTGAGCATACCTGGGCTAATTAATTAGCTGATACTACAAGCCCGCCTACACCTCCCGGAGTATCTTTGCACTTCGGAGGGAGGCGTCTTTCTCGTTTCCATTAAATGCAGTGGTTAAATTGGTATTTCCGTTTGAGTGAGTCACCGCACTAATTATTCATCGCCGGGAACGAGTGGGACTCACCGGGCTCATCCTGGCAAGTAAAGCCAGTAATAGCAACTAATTTTTACGGACGATGCACCGGCGGCAGGGCTCACTCCGTGCTCCATCTCCAGCTCCGGCTCTGTTACGTCGTTACATAACGCCCCTCTTTACTTAGCTCTTTTTTAATTTCATTCTGTCCTACTTTCACTGTGTCGTTCTCGGGGGCGTAATTCTTCGCGCAGCGCCTCATTTTTCAACCACCAGCACTTTACATGCTCAAGGAACGAGCTCATTATTTACGAGAAAAACTAATTAGGGCGGCAAACGGAACACTTTGTGTACATTTGAGTGGTTTTAATTGCATTCAACACCCGAAGCTGGGGTGGCACACCCCTACCCTACCACATCGGTACCCGCACCCAAAATACGTCGGTGGTGGACCTCCGATTCGCCTACTGTGACATTTCATTTCGCGGGTGACGCAATACAAATCCAAGCGTGTCATTGCTAAATGAGAGATTGCATGAGTGCTGTCATGGTGACGACGAGAAGGTCATACTGCAATTGAAGGGATCATCGCCGAGGTGGTGCCGTCTGTCCTCGTTTCGTTGAAAACCGTTGAAATTGAAGGAAATTGAAGTCAATCCTGTGGAACTGTGGGCACATGGGTTATAGTTTTCCTAGATAAACTGCATCTATATACAGACTGAAGCACTTTATTGATGGTTTTCATTATTGATTCGTGCTATCACGCCATTTAAATCCTTAGCATACTCTTCCTGCACCTGCCTTTTATTTTCATAATGCTTTCATAATACTTGCTCGCTCCAGGCAGCAATCTATACAAAACTAACACAAGCACTTGTAACGTCTATTTTGATACCTGACATGTGACTTTATACTACAACTGATCAGTTGTTTCCTCTTCTAAGCACATCGCCACAAGGAAATTGACCTCAAAACTATTTTTATTACGGCGTGAAGGTTTTTAATTGATTTTTGTCAGGAATCATTGAAACTATGGAAGACCAATTTTAAGCCTATATTTACAAGTTACCAACGAATGAAACATCAGTTCTGTGGTGTTTGAATTCTTAAGCACGATTATAAAAGAAAAAGTTAAATTATTTTAATTTTATGATATGATGTGACTTGCATTTGACTAAAAATTTAGGGTCACAAATTTTGATTCATTGCAGTCCGCGTTCCTACTTATGGCCGGCCATAGCCACTGGACAGACAGCGCTATTAGAACTAACTGAAAAACGTTCTACAGTTTTCAAGAAATCATTCCGTTTTGATCTAATATGCCTACATACTACAACATACCTTCAAAAATAAAAATTTAAACACAAATATTGAATATTATAATATGCTCTAGTTTAGGCATATTGAAAACTAATTTAACATTTTTTTTAAAATCACGTCATTTCTTATATCAGAAAGTATAGTGATTTTTCAAAATAATAAAAATATATTTAAATAATTTTAGTAAGGTAATGCGTAGTAGTAACTTTTCTTGTATTATACTCATTCGTACTTCAGAAGCTTTTAATTGTGCTGGATTTTTAGAGCACATTGATAACTTGCATTGATATGCACACGTATATTTAATAATACTACACTGAATGCGCAATTCTTTCGCCTAAGTTAATTTGAAGGCATTGTAAAACGGAATGGAATTGAATGCCTGCCGTAGCTGCAAGAAAATTCCATTGAATACAAATAAATTGTTTTAGAAATAAAGCAGACTCTGATGGCATAAATTCAAACTAGTCAAGTGGCGTTCCACTTGGGCTCTAAAAAATGAATGATTCTACGGAAGGTCGGAAAGCCCTATTTTGCACAAATTCAAGAGCACTCAATTAAGTACAAATCCTTGAGCAGCAGTGCTCGCTCAGACGCCACCCTTGTTGTGACGCTGAAATGCAGCCTTCCACATACTTGAAAAAGAACAGAAGCGACGTGTTAGTAACAAAAGCCGCAGGGTAAGGGTCCCTGCTCCCGAGTCCCAGGTCCCGCCGACTCATGAGAGAAATGAGTAAGGGCGTTCCATATGCGCTCGTGACAAATGGTTTCCTCCTGTAGCGAGGTAAACATAAACGTGTGCAAAATATTTTAATGGTTATTGCAAAATAAAACACGGCAAAAGGTGCGCAAAGAGCGCTAGAATAGCAACACCCACGATGCGGGACGGGTTCAGAATTAATGGGGACAGGGGAGCCGCTTTGTGAGCCAGAATAGGAGCATGTGACGCCGCCGATTGTTAGAGGTCTGCAAAGTGGCTGAAATGAAACCACAAAGGGTGGAGTTTGCACTCTGCCCTCATTTGCCTCGGGCACCCCGTGCCTTAGACCCTTTCAACGATACACTAGTAAGCTTCGTGTTGAGGAAATAAATTGCCCACCTTCGCGCAACATGAGACTCTAGCAAAATTGATAAACTTACCTGAAACTGACAATTCGCTGCTGTTGTTAACCAGGTTATCCATAACTGGCTGCATGTTGTAATACGTCAGCGTTTCCAGTAGATTTTCTTGCAGATTAATGGAGAGGAGGGCTGGCACGCCTCTCAGTACTCCGTTATCCAGCTTCCTCAGGCGATTGCTGCGAAGGTTCAGCGTCTTCAGGTTGTTCAGGCCATCTAAGGCTCGTTCCGAAATCCTCTGTGGAAGGACAAATTATTGGATTAATTAGCTTGAAAGCATTCGTTAGGGGGCAAAACATGTCAACGATGCAAGTTACGTAGCTTGGCTAATAGATTTTTCGGTCACAGGTAGAGATAGGCAAATATATAAAGAGGCCAGGAAGCGATATAACCGATAGCTCGTAATTTTTTATTGAAGCAATTTCGACATCCGAACTCTTCAGCAGTTTCCAGCTCTCTCTTAAGCTGTAACAAAATTTGTGTGACTCAGAAATAGTCAGAAATGCAGAACGAATTCCTTTTCGTCTTATTTTGTGTTTCGGTTTGCACCCAGCAACTGCATTTGAATCTTTAACCATGTTTTCCCTAAAGTTTATTTCCATAGTCGTTTATTAAAAATCGCTCAATCGACAAATATAATATTAACGAACCTTCTGTACGTCTTTGACATAAAATCTGACGCTTAATTAAAGCCACTTTATCTGATATTAATTAACGCTAGGGAAAATCAATCACTAAAATTACTTATTTCATTCTTAATACAACTTCAATTGCTCTACAGCTGGAAAAAAATATTAAAAGTGCTAAAATATAGTTTCCAATTACATGTAATTTATTTAAAGTTTTTTAATTTGATATTTGTTACGGGTTTCAATGGAAAACAATTGTCATCTATAACAACATGGAGTCTCCCTGCTTTATGAACTACCCAGGCGAATGCCTTGCCCCGAGCTCTATCGATAATCGATTTAAAACCGCTGTTCTTTAATGCAATTGGATATTCATTTTCCCTAAATGATCGCTTCCCATTACCTCGATGAAAAATAATTAAACTTTGCAAAAATAAGTTGAAAAGGCTTATCTGAAGGACCCTTGAAAAGCTACTCAGGTCCTCTGTAAATGAACAAAAGTCCCGGGGCACAAAAGCACCGAGTCTCGTTCTGGATTCGGGATTTGCAAAGGAAATTGTGTTAAGATGCACTTCTAAGTGCAATGGCTGTTAAGATTTATTGAATTCCAGAAATCACAATTAAAATTCAAAAGCTCGTCACTTGCAAACGTTCTGCTGTGCTCAAGTTAAGCAAAATCGCAAATTGCTCTACAGCGCTTGAAATCCGGATTTTGACAAAATGCTCCCATAAATCACTTCGCAATTTTTTTTTTTGCTGATCGGGGAAGTTTAAATTTGTTATCTTGTTTGCTACAATGTAAACACCGGTCCCTCTTCATGTTTTCATTTGGAGGAGTGACACCGAGGTAACCTATACCCAATTGACCCTATTTTCGAGGGTCATCACCTTCGCACCGCCATTCATAAAGTTTGATTTTTAAGGGTGAGCATTCATGAAAAAAGGGTCGAATGGGACTCTGAACTTTTCAAAATCTTTCTGAAGGACATGAGTGATTTGGATTTTGAGAGGACATTTTGGTTCTTGTTAAACATAGATGAGTGTTCTATAGAACGCAACACATTCATTTATTATGATTTTTTTCATGGCGTAGTCGAAAATGAGATTTGCAGTCCTTTCATTTTAAAATCGCAATAACAAAAAAAAACGATTATTTTGGATTTTTGTGCAAATATAGCACAAATCTCAGTTAATTAAAAAATTAGTATGAACAATTTTGAAGCAGTAAACGATGGAAAATTTTTAAAATTTCAAGTATTAGTAAATTCACAAACTAAACATGATTTGACTTAATTTGCCCTCACATTTTATAATTATATTTTACAAATTTAAGGAATATCATGAAAACCAAGGAATAAATACTAAAAATAATGAAAAAAGTTGCGTTGATTTAAATACCCCAAATATTGCTCACCTTTCCCTTTTACTAGTTTTAGAGAATATCAGGCAAATTATTTTAGGAAACTATGTCGACGTTATTTCGAAAATTGTACTGCCGAAAAAATGATTCCTTAATTGTGCAACAATATCTCCGTCATTTCCACACTTTATATAAAATAATAGGTTTGATATTATTACTTAATATTTGAGTATTTTAAGTTTAATGACGTAACCTTTTAATTAATTATATTGCTTACAATTTGATAGTAAAAAGCATTGTGATAGAATGTGTAGCCATTGTGTACTTTGTTAGTTACTTCGGACCCTTTCGTTCGACAGAAATGAAATTGATTTATTAGTAAAATTAAAAGTAAACCCTGGAATTTTATTTTTCCCCTATTATTATATCCGACAAACCAGAATACTTACGAATATTATAAAATTTCTGTATGCGAGGTATATAGTTACTATTTTATTAGTTTTTTGAATGTATAGCGTAGGTGTATGTCAATAGTACCATTTGTATTCTAACGCCTGGTGTAATTTACGCCATTTTCTTATCTCAATTTAAAATTTGATGTAAAACGACAAATTTTTTCTGAATCGGTGATACCTTTACTGTGATATTAAGAAGATTTCGTAAAGCAGTACCTGCTATTAACAAATCAAAATTTTCATTTACGATAGGAGAATTTTGAAGGTTGTATAGTATCTATGTGTAGACTTTCAGACGGTGTAAAATTTATCCCTCGCTTCAATTCGATTTAGCAGAAGTCTAAATTATAATTAAAGTGTGAGATCTACATTGGAGTCGCTCAGTAAAATGGATTATTTCGATCCATCAACGCTGAGAAGAACGGGTTGAAATGAGACCTAATGAAAACCAGGGGCGCAACTCCACGGAGTTCCCCAATCGCCAGGCAGAAAGACACACAAATAGACGGTGAGCAATCTGACTGCCGAAATTAGATAAGACGAAGCAATGGAGGCGAACGACAGCGAAGAAATCGACTGATGGAAGATGGGACAGGAAACTGATTCATTTGTTTCCCGTTGAAACTTTTGTTTTCCATTTAAACGAGAAAACCCTCCAGAACAGCAAAAGTAATCCAGAACAATATACCACTGCCGTCTCCGGAGAGTGGAATACATTTTTATGATGGTAGGGCCATGACGAAATGCTTGAAAAACAGAGGCGAACCTTGTAACGAAATTTGGTGATTCGGGGAGGTAAATGGACCCGCCGTTGGGACTGGGAGTCCTGGCTCTTATCTTTGTCCTAACATGATACACCGAAAGGTTTTATTGAATTTAGTCCCTTCCTGCCTGTGCCCGCGGCCATACGTAGGTTTCCAAAAGGACTCGCTCCCGATGAGCACAATAAAAGGACATAGGCTCTGGCACCAGCGGGCAAATACCTCCTAAATGGCTTTTAGTGCTGCGTCCTCGCCAAGGATTCCTTCATACATAAATGGTATCCATGTCAACGCAGCTTTGTTGCCAAAGCCAGAGTATCGACACACCGGTCGGGTCCCTTTAAATTTTTCATTATTTAAATAAAACGGTACAGAAACGATCCTTGACGGAGCTCCTCCAGAGATTCCCATCACGACCGCTGAGGCGGTAGTTCTTTCTTGCTCGTTCGAGCGTCTGTTCCGCACACAAAAAGACCCTGATGCCCTGATTCTGCGAAGCGCCTGGTGGGACTGAGACTTACATTTTAGTTTGCTATCATTCTCCAGGCTATTCACGATTTGTTTAAGAATTTACAAGGAGAATGCACTCCATTGTCCCGAGAACGAGTTCCCCAAGAACCAGTTTCCTAAGAATCAGTTCACCCGAAAGCTTTTAAGCACAGCCGGAGGAATTTTTGGGCCGTGTCGCCTCCCCTCTTAAAGGTGCAGTTTTCCGCGGAAAATGGGAAAAGTGCATTAAGCGCAGTTTGCACGGAACTGATTCAATTTCACCTTAATTAATTCTTTCATCGGCCGCGCGCGGCGGAGCCGTTGTTCTCAAAGTAAATCTAAGGACGCCGCGGGCGGTAGCCAGGATTAACTTGTCGAAATTATTAAAACTTCCCAGCGCCAGACCGGGAGGTGAACAGGGAACTCAGAGTCGTGCTCTATTTACTCTTGGCAACTATGTAGCCGTAGGCCAGGGCGTGCCAGAGATAAATTCAAATAATCTTTGAAAAATGATGCTGGAAATTGATGTCTCCTTTTTTTATCCCTGGACCAAAAATCGCTGAATAAACAGAACCGCCGCAAACACTGAAAATTATTTCGTACGCAGAATGGGAGGACGCCCGGGGACGATAAGCTCAGAGCTGGAATGAAGCAATTTAATAAGGATAAAAAGCTCCCTAATTACGTCCTTGTTTATTAACGCGCTTCCACGGCGATTTCCGGGAAGAGGGAGGTGGGCACAAGGTAGATTAAGCAGATAGGGCGGAAAGTTGTCGTCGTCATAAAGGAGAGTCAATATTTTGACAAATATTCCTCGGCAGATGTTGAAGACGTCACCGCGGTCGGAAGTGGCTCCGTCTGGGCTTGGCAAATAATCGCGTATCCTAATTATGAAGAGTCAACAGTTCTTCAACGAGGCAAGGTAAATTTTTGAGGCCTGCCAAGTACAAAGTGGGATTTCTCCGCCCGCTGTTTTTTAGCGCGAATCAATTTGTTCTACCTTGGATGCTAGGCAAAGACACTCCCTCCTAACGTGCGGCGAAGCAATACTGGCTTAATTATACGGGAAACAGACGAGATTGCTTATTATAGTCTGCCTCTCTTAATCAACTCTAAAGTTGACCTATTTTCAAGGAGCTTATCGATCTAACCCGTAAATTTTCGGCAAGTTCTGGAGCCATTCGAGCATTGCTTGCGGATTCGAGCTGCTTCACAGGTGACCCGATTACTTTGAATGGAAAACTAGGACGTTTTTGCAAATAGTAATGAATAACAATTCTTTGTAATAGAAGAAAACAAACAAATTTAAATATAAGATACAGTTTGTTACTGAACCCCCATCCATATCCAGATTAAAAATTGCTTATTGTTTTTTTATTCAAAACAGAAAAATCTGTGACATCGTGTTCTATAGAACTTTGTTAGAAATTTCAAACGTAAAAACTAAAAACTAATAAAGAGGCTTCCTGCGTGTTACTTTAAGTTGGCAAAACTCCTGAATGTGTTTTTATAGAATTTCCACCATTCATAGGTTAATATAAACTCCAAGTTATATGCTTTTTCCTTTGCGTCATTTTGTCCGTTGTGCTTTTTGTTACTTTATTAAAGCTAAGAAAAGTATTACAAGAGCTTTTATAGAATTTTTAGTATTAGATATTCCATGGTTCATAGTTTTTGTCCATTTATCCACCTCCAACAGACGAAGTCGAGGATTCAAATTAAGTACATTTTGCAGATTTCTTAAAGTAGTTATAAAAAACTAATGGTCGTGTATTGGATACTCAAAATCAAATTTTAAAAATTGTGAAAGAGTAAGAACAAAAACCAAAAGACATTTTCCAATACCGTGAACTACATGGCTCCAAAGTAGTCATTTATATTTTAATTTGTGAAGTTGGTGAAAAGAAAAACAACTAACCTTTTGTAGTATCAAAAACATGGTATATTTCCATTTCGACTCGTAAAACTAAAAACATTTCGATGTCTTATCATTATTAATCCAAATTTTTCATTTCGACCACCTAGCCTAAAAAAAATGTCACGCCTTAAGAATTGGATTTACATAGTGAGTTGATAAATTGATAAATTGATAAATTTACATAAATGTGAAAATTCGAACCGATAAAATGTTATTATTTTTTTCAAAATGGAACCAATAGAAACCGTACATGAAGACAATTATGATTTTTGCTCAGAAGAAAAGATTTGGTTTATTAAATTATAATTTTATACTGTACGTAATAAAAGATCTTTCTGAGAACAAGTTACTGCAAATGTGTTAAAATTAAAGAGTACATTCATTTCAACATTGAAAATATCTTTCACAAAAACCGGAATGGCGCGTATTACGTTAATTGAATTTTAATTCATTTTATTTCATGAGCCCTGACACAGTTTATTAATTTAAGTTCGAAAATAGAGGTAACACAAAGCATTTATTGATTAACTATTAACCTCTATCCGGAGGTAGCATCTTAATAGGGTAATAATGACATTAAAATCATTACTAATGCAAGGCACATCTTGATAATTAGAATATGAATGCTATCTTCGTTGACAATCGTAGGCTACTGCCAATTACGTCTTAATTGGGATGTGATGTTTACAAAGTCCTTCACGCTGCATGAACTTCAGAAGAAATAATGAGCTAATGAGACGGCAGGATGAGACTTTTTATAGGACTAAATTAACGAAAATTCTGTACTAAGAAGGAGGAATAAGTAAAAATATTCTGCTCCAGTTTCCTTTTCTAAAATAATTCGCAAAATTTTCTTCGAAATAAGACAAAGCATTTAATAGAGGTGAATTAAGATTCCTTATTGAAAACAGGGTCTTAGTATCGTGAATACGCAAAACATTTGTTTAGTTAATTACGATTTATGCGCACAATATAAAGAGTACAGTATTCAAAATAAAAGTACTTAGAAGGTGTAACGTGCTTTTGTTTCTGTGTTTCCTTTTCATGAATAATATTTAGTTTTTTCATGTTTTTCATCGCCTTTTTGGAGTCACGGGAGAGTATTACCAGAAGTTTTTAAATTTTGATATGCAATACAAACTTACCGAGTTATATTCAATGTTGATTGTAAGTTATGTAAGTCCCAGTATAAAAGTATTATAAACCTTTCATGGCTCTCAGCCATTTTTCGTTAACACTGCGACTATCCTCTACGACAAATTTTAGTGAGGCAATAAACATAAAGCCCATTTTTCCGAATGACCTACCCTAAGAAAAAAGAGTTTAAATAGAAGAATTTAAAATGTTCTAAAACTTCTAGTTAGCAGTATCATAGAGCACATTAATGACTCCCGAAACGATATAATCAGTGTCCTCTTTTCCTGCCAAAACCACTAGGGTCGAAAAAGAAGGGGTGCTAGTCATTTCTGGAAATGAAGTGGGGATATAACCTACATCATGGATTATGAATTACTGATACCCGTTTTGTGCACCCGAAACTTGCACCTCTGGTTTTTCACTTTGGGCGTAAGATCTGTGCCAGAAATCTAAAAGAAGATTTGGGCTATCGTCCCATCTACTGCGGTAACTGGAATTCCGCACAATAGCGATCTTCCTCCCAGTCCTATCACAGAGAAAAAAGATAGAGCCGACTGAGGCTAGGGTAAATTAATGGATTCGTGAAATCTCGAGTTTCTTCCTTGACTTGCATATCTAATATCGCAGGAATTGCAGAAAAATCTCGAAATTCCTAGTCAAGCACCTCATAAGAAATGGAGGAGGAAATGTGCAGTGCACTGTGCATCGCCGAGCTCTAGATATATTCTCTCGTGAGGCGGGACAGAGAAAGTTAAAGTTTTGTAATGTGCGCCAGGGGAAGAAGCAACAATCGCCAGCCGCTGCAAGGGCTAGAAAGATGCACTCACCTCAATACGGTTATCGTCCAATTCCAACTCCTGCAAACTCCAAAGTTCCGCGAACACCGTATCGCCGATGAAATTCAGATTGTTGTGGCTGAGTTTCAAAGTTTTTAGATTTCCCAGGCCTTTGAACGTGTCCCGAGTCAGGACCGAGATAAGGTTCTGGTCCAGCTTTAGCTCTTCAAGACGGCCCAATTCGCTGAAGACGTCCTCGTGCAAGTTCGATATATTGTTCCAGCTCAGGTATAATTTTTCTAGGGCTGGCATGTTCCTGAAGGCGAATCGGTCGATTTCGGTGATTTGATTTCGCATTAGATTTAGCTCCTTGAGCCCAATGTGGTTAGCGAACGCTTCTCTGTCGATAACTTCGATTTGGTTATTAGTCAGAGTGATTAGCTCCAAGTTGGGCAGGTTTCCGAAGGCGTGACTCTTCACGATCAGAATCTGAGAGTACTCTATACTGATTGTTGTCAGGTTGGTCAGGATCTCTAGGTATTTTGTCGGTATGAAGTCCATATACCCAGTTTGTTGGACTGTGAATTTTAAATGGCGAAGGCTTCTCTGCTGATGGAACGCCTGCCACATCGAATCATTCTGATGGAAATCTTTATGGAAAATCCAGCAATCTGCCTTCGTAACAGGGATATTTGTGAAATCGTCTGGCGAACAATAGCACAATAGCTTCATGTCTCGTTCCCTGGAACATAAATTGATTGTTGCCGAAGTGCTCGGCATCGCCGCCGAGTATATTCGGCCAGCTTTATCTCCCCGTTTTCGATCCCTATCGCGGTATCGAGATTCTGTCGAGCACACTATGCAGCATATCAGGAACAGTATTGTGATAGTCCGCTTCTGCCACGTCATCCTTTTCTGTTCGTCTGAAAAGAAAGATATCAATGGACGGCATTAGACTTTCGGCCAAACGAAAATGTCAACAATAAACTCGTCCATTCCCACTTTATCGAACGATTTCGCCCGAGCGAAAATTGGGATTTAGCTACTTATCGCCTTTTGAACATGGGTCTCGAAATCCCATTCCATGCCATGGGCTACCATGTAGGGCATGTAATTCGCCACCATCAAGTGTGGCGAACTACGATGTCCTACGACCGTTCCGTGCGATGATAATTCGGTTGTAAACGAGAATTCGAGGAGCGTCACTCCGAATAAATAAAGCTAAAGGGCGACATGGCGTTTTGATCGACAGATTTTTATTGTTCGGACTCATCTCGGAAGATTAGCTTGCTTCTTGCGAGTCTACTCACAGCCGTAAAGTGCAGTTAATCAGGATTTATGAACTCGCAATCGGACGACAAGACACGGACGGATCCGGACCCGCAGCGAGTCCGGTGGAAGGAGCTCAGATTATCGGTTCAGCTGTGGCGAGTTCTTATTCTTACATTGTATGTTATCTTTATGGCCTTCCAGGGGCAGAATTTGCAATAAAAGCTGTCCGAGATGAGGCTAAGTACCAAATTACCACCGATTATCCCCGCAGTTTCTTTGAGTGACGTACTAGAACTCCTTTCGAATGTTGATGAGCAGCCGAGGCAACTGGATGTAACGTGAAAAATGATTACATACTTTTGATTTTTCATAAAAAATGCATAAAACAGCCGAATCGATATATCAAGGTTGCTTTATTAGGTCCCTACTTCTTTATCTGGACTTTCCATGTTCTTCTGGGCGGGAGGAGCGGAAGGAGAGAGAAAGAATCTTTTGCCTAAAGTACGGGGCATATAGCTTCTAACTTTACACAAAAGACAAATTGCCGACTGAGCTGAGGTTGTCCATTGCAACTTCTAAATCATAATAATTTTGAGGAAAAGTTTACCACAGTAATTTCCCAGTCCATTCAATAACTTTGGTGTTTTGATAAAAGTTGCAAACTTCTTTAGATATAGCATGAAATTTCAGCAACATTAAACATGGATTTAATTTTCTTAGTTTTAAAAATTCTTTTCCTAGAAATGGAATACATTTCTCTTTATTCCAACATTTGGCTTTTACACAAATTTGAATATTTGTAAAACACTTTTACCAAAATAAAAAGAAAATATATTTTCTTATGAGCATTAATTTTAACCTTTTGAAATTATTTCAATTTAAGATGATGCTATAGAGAAAAAATTTCGAAAATGTATTTTTCTTTATTGAGTTTAAGTCTAAAATAAAATGTTTAATTATATAAATTTAAATTATTGTATCTCAGTACACTTGTGGTAATATTGCATTTTTTAAATAAATGTTTGCTCTATAAAAGTCTTATTTAACAAGATTTTTCTAATGATGTTTACACGTCTTATTAAACTACAAGCACAGGAAAAATTCTCGCATACACGGGAACGTACAAGGATTACATTAGAATTATAGGGAACTCCTGCTGCGAAGTATTGAAACGTAAAATATCTACCATGTAAATAATCGACGTTTCTCAAAAGCAAATTTCCAACAATTAAACTAAATAACTTAAGTATTTTAAGTATCATGAAAGTTTTGTTGTTGTATTCTGCAATTTTGCTTTTAGAACATGGATCCGGCTTGCTTTAAATTTACTTTTTTTGTTTATTTAATCACAAAACTTATTACCTCTATCCTCCTTCCTGTAACGTGTGGTCCATGGAGGTCTTCTATTCTATCTATTCGGATTT
Organism: Proctacanthus coquilletti; assembly: GCA_001932985.1. Lineage (NCBI taxonomy): Eukaryota > Metazoa > Arthropoda > Insecta > Diptera > Asilidae > Proctacanthus > Proctacanthus coquilletti. The sequence continues at coordinate 180,240 of MNCL01000052.1, read as the reverse complement.
TAAAAATGATGCGTTGCCACAGTTACATTGTAAAAATTGCTTGATTTGGAGAGTTACTTTTAATTATAATCGAAATTGCTTTAAATTTCAAATATTTGGTATTTTTCGGTGCCTTTGTTATCTAGCGTTGTTTGTAGGATTTGTGCTGAAGATGGAATTTTCTCCAATTAATGTTACTTGAAAAAACGTCGAATAAGCTTGAAAGAGGATTTTTTTTTTAAAAATCCCTTAGCGTTTCGGTTAGCAGAGTTCATTTTGTAAGTGCTCTAAATGTTTTTTTTAATTTATTTTCCTGAATACATACTTTTATATAAGTAAGAGAGAATTTTCAGTATATGCACAATGCATGCACACGACATTTCGGGAAGATATCCATTGCAAAGGGTTAAATAGCAAAATACCCAGTGAAAATTTGACCTCCCTCTACGTTTTTACAGCAAAAGAGGTCTTTCTTCAGAACGAATCAACCTTAAATACCCCAACCAGATTATCTTTGCATCGTCTACTTTCACCTGCTCAACTGTATAGATTTATCTATGAAAGAAACTGCAGCTGGCTGTCGAAATCCACTTTAAACTGAAAAATGGGAAAAGCGAATTTGAGTAAGTCAAGTAAAATCCTGAGCCAGCGGGTAATCCTCTTTGTAACTCCAATTTAATTCACCGGAGCAACTTTTAAAGCAGTAGTTGGTGCGTATCCAGGAAATAAATAGTTGAGCAGATTTCTCACGTTCAGGTGGAATCTAATTTTCATGTGCATTCGTTTCACCACCTCCTTGGCTCCTTCTTAGATCGTCATGACTAGGATGGTATAGTAGTTTACCTGCAGGCATCTTTGCCGCACTGGAGGACATTTATTTTCTTCTAGCTGTCTGTTTTGTATTCGGTTTACCTCCTCCATCATTACCTGCCAACCACATAAATTATCCTGTCCCGACAGTCATACGACAGATAACTTTTTCCATTCATCAATCTTGGCGTAATGCGAATAATAAGAAAGACGCAAGACAGCGGCATGGCATAAGATGTTTGGAGCTAGCCTCAAACTGCTGTTCCACCGTCTCGAGAAAGAGTTCGTCTAATCTGATCAGGGTCCTAATCTAATTTTGCTTCTTTACCAATCCCCTTAATTACACTTCTTCCAGAGAAGAAGAAGTCATACATCACTAATCTGATTAAAATTTGAAGCGCGCCAACCACTCCCAGTTGCCCGCGGGCCGTGTATTAATTATGAGCCGAAACCTCTATTAATTCAATTATCCTGCCCTTTGTCGTTACGAAAGTATTCCAGCAGAGGGTGCTACTTTAATTTTAATATACAAAATTAAATGGTAAAATGACTTCCAGGGCGTCTCCTCTGGCCCGCCATTCCAGGAAGGCTCTAAGCAACCCCAAATTTCCCAAGCGGGCCAAGCGTATTTAATGAGCTCAATTTCTCCACAGGTGATTGAACAGCTTCTGTTACCTCTGATTTACTCGTGCCATTTGGCGGATCAAATTTCGTGCCTCGACTACTGAGACCGACCCATTGTTGGATACGGGAGCAGGGCCTTCCATTTGAACCCGAAAAAGTTCTTCCGCACGGAGTCTCGGGCAGGTGTGATGATAAGTCCGTTCGGAGGAGGGCAGGTATCATCCGGTCTAGTTTTTTGTTATTTCCGCGGAACCATTCACCAGCATCAAGCGAAAATGCAAATTTTAATGAATGACTCTGCGGCACATTCGTGTACGGTGATGTGGGTGAGCAAGATGACTACCGTGAGTGATACCTTCATCGTAATTGATAACGTTACAGGAGCAGCACACTAAAAAGGACTGCACCTCTCTTATCTCTGTCTCTTAAATTGTAATTTATGACGCCAGTCATTAATATTATTAATTGATGCTTAAGCCTCTGTCGCGTGCAATTGGCTGCGACTGCGACCGCCTTTACACTAAAATAGAAAATTTCGTGAAAAATGTTCGATGTTATCGTTCTCGGCGGGCTGCCAGAAAAAATATGAATCCAGCGAATGCCTACGCCGCACTCCCCTCATGCTTCTTTCTAAAGAAAATACGTAATACAAAATTTGATATCTTCAGAAGCAGATGACTTCATTTTTTTTGCGTTTGTGCACGTCTCTTATAACGAGTTTCCTGTTTCGAAGGTTATCTATGAATAGACACTTGCCAACAAGAATATTGTTTTGGAAAGAGTAATTGATTATTTCGATAGAATTTTCCTTAAGCAAAATTTTCCCATTGAGAAAAATCTTTATTTGAATATTTCCTTTGCAACGATTTTAACTGAAAGCTTCTGTATAATTTTTGGACAAATATTATTATAAGTATTGCTAATTGTTGACTTGCTAATCTAATGTTATATCCAGAAATTCTCAACTTAAGAAATAAATTTATGGACAAGATGAACTAGACTGCGAAGAAGAACTCAGGATTTATAAAATGTTTTTGTTTAATACCTCAACTTTTAAATTTTATTGAAAAATGAAGTAAAAACACTGATTGTATATTATTTTTGTTGAAATTTTATCAGGAATAATAAAAAAGAATTTAAAAACTGGCAGAATCAAACACGAAAAAATGTTATATAATCGACAAAATTATTATAAGCAAGTCTAAATACCTTCAAAGAATAAAACAGAAGATTTAGTACGAGCTCCAAGGCACTGCATCTGAAACTTTGGTCAGTACAAGTGGCTACTTAAAATAAGCGTAAGCCCATTGACATTTTATTTATTTTCCTGAAACAATGAGACTAAAGCAGTATAAGTTTATCTAGCAGATTTAGCTGAAGAGGTCTGACTACCTTAGTAATTATTTTAAAGACTCTTGTCTTAATTTATCTTTTACTTGTGTTATCTTGAAGACTCTTGGATATCCTATGCAGCTTAATATTAAAGTAGTTTGATTGAATTAAATTGGGATTGAACAGACTCTAATTTTCCATTTAAACGTTAAACTAAATCAAAAAAGTTTTAAAAATTGTTCAATAAAAACTGAGGAAATATTAAAAGGAATGTTTTAAACAAATGGGTAAAGTAAAGTAAAGTACATAATTTTTAAAGTAAAATGTTCAACTATTTTCTACTAGGTCTTTAGCATAATTTGTTTGATCCTTTAAGTAGGTAATCAACTTTCATCTAATTTTCCTCTATGTTAAAAGAAAATTTAAATTCATTCAGTTTTTCTACAAAGAAAACGAAGTTGAAAAAAATTATTTATTTTTGATTGAGCAAGGATATAAAATAATTTTTAATTTGTGAGTGAAGAGCAGATACATTCATTAATAAGAATATTTGAAAAGATATGTCATAAATATTCTCAGAAATTAACAAAACGAAACATGCGTTTAAAATTCTGAATGGTATTCTTAAACAAATATTGCGTAGTACTCTTTAGTTATAAGTCCAAGAATATTATAAACTAATCCTTTTATAAGTTTTTCCTCCGAATTTCATAAAAAGACTGAAGACTTTGCAAAAAGAATGATTTTAACTAAAAGTGTCGATTTAATTTTGATCAGAAATCGATGTGATTTCATTTAAAAATTATTGAATTCGCTGTCAACAAATTAGATATAAAAATATAAAATATTTATTTTTTTCAAAATAGTAACCTTCAGCTTTAGACCAACGAGTTCCGATTCAGGTGAAAAGATTTGTGCTTCTGAGATCGAATCTTTATACATTTACAGTGAACTTTAAAAGAATAAAGGTTTTTCTTTTAAAAATGGGGAGAACTCTTTTATATTCTCCAATATCACTGGGAAAGGAACTTTTATTTCTGAAAAATTTCTCTTTTCCGCGACAGCAATTTTCTATGCCGTACGGTCACAGCTATGGAAGGTACCCAAGGACATGAAGGACGCGAAAACGTTTAAACGCTGAAAGCATTTTTGAATTCGAAGGTGTGAAAAATCAACGACGACAGACACGGTGCAAATATAGAAAAAAAGATTGAAGAAAAAAACAGAACGTTCCAGGAAAACAATAAAATTAATAGCGCCGGGCCCGTCAATGTTAACGTGTCATTCGCAACAATGCCCGTGTGCATAGAGCGAGAGAAATGCGGAAAATGTCGGAAAATGCGCGGCGGGCGCTGACAGTTTTTCATTTACACATTTGAGTGAATCCTTTCAGCGCTTTCGCAAATTGATGGTATCGGACTTTTGAATTTCTCCATACGAACGTTTGATGTTTGATTTCGCCGACTTGAATGCTGCTGCACGGGCACTCCGCGTTAATTTGCGCACCTCGCCGAGGTAGGCGACGTCGAGGGGAAATGAATATGTTCGGCTCTATGGTTTTCAAACATGTTTATTTTAGCTTAATGTGTCTGCGGCAGATAGGCCGTCGTCGAGGCCGCTGCAGCCGGGGATCCAGAGGCTTCTAAGGGTTCAGGGACAAAGCTCCTGGTGGGCTGACCCACATTACCTGAATAATGAAGGCCGCCACTAATGCCGGGCGTAGTTAGTTATGTAAACAAGCCCATGTGCAGCGCTCCTTTGCGGCCAACCGATGCTCTTAGTGCCATAGTGGTCCAGACATTTATAAATCCGAGTCCATTAGGCGTTAACAGCCAACGGTTGCGTAATTATGTGACATATTACAGCTTTGATGTGTCGTTTGTTCCTGTAAATTGTCAAAAGCGGCTCATAATGCGACCCCCATGTACCTTTAATAGCCTGCTAATGAATGCTCAGAGATGGCAGCTTAAACAGGACTGCCGATGCAATGTCTCACGTGCCGCAGTACAACGCATTATGACGCATTACTGCGCATTGCTTGGTGCTGATAAAGAATCGGTCTACGTCCGGGTGCACACCACCTTCGCCGACCCAGGTATAAATATTTTATGGAAAACGTGTATTTCTTGCAAATTTTGGCAACGAGTCTAATTAGAGACGGTCCTGGGCGTCCTGGCGTGTCCATATTGCAAATTTTATCAGGGTCATGTTTTAGTGGGCATTAACAGATCCTTTGGGGTACTTTGAGTGACATCGTTTACACATTTAAAATTAAAATTTGACACATTTTTGAGGTCGTCAAGCGCAAGTTTACCTACGCTCAAAATTGTTTATGCTCCTCAGAATTGTGTAAGTGCCCTTATGTACATATATTATAAGCTATAAAACATTTTTGTAGAACATTTACATACTTTGGAGCAATAATACTTCATATTGGCCATCCAACTCTTCAAGATACTAAACAGTGACTTTAATAATAATTTTACTTCCGAAATAGTAACTAAAATTTTATCTGTTAATAGAAAGTTTTCATGTCTTTAAGAAATTGCATTAGTTGTTTTTTGATATGAAAGAAACCAAAAATGTGATCAATCATAAGCATTGGTCAAGAGTACAATTCTCATGACCTACTCAAACTTGGAGCTCGAAGTTTGTCTATAACCGATGGTGGCCTCCATTAGAACTTTTATTCCGCGTCTCATAAACTTTACTTTCAGATAGTTTTTATCGATTGTAACGGGTGCTATTTTCAATAAGTTTAGCACGTGGTCTCTTTGTTTAAAGCAAAAAAAATGATAGCATTGAGTTATTCCTATCATTTGAATCGTGACACTTTCATCAATCTGGTACAGGAATTTAAATAGGAAAATTTTTAGCATGTTCTATTAACAAAGTTTCGTAGAATAGCGGACAAATAAATTATCTTTTCTCCTGAAAAACATCTAATTTTATTTACGTGATGTTTTGTATCTACAGTACTTTAAAGAAAAATAAAATTAAATATTTGAATGTAAGGTCAATTTTAGCCCGGGAAGAATCTCAAATTTGTTTAAATCTTGCCGAATGGAATGTATGAAAGCTCGTTTAAACTCAGCTTAGTGCTTTCAGGAGGTGATGAATGAATATATCTTTTTACATTCGGATGTAATAATATACAATACCGATTTTTAGAAATTTTTCTTTCGCACATTTATAGTTAAAATAAATAAATAGTATAAAACAATAGTTTTAACTAAACATTTAAATACTCCAAAAAACTAAAACATCGTTATGTACAATTCCATATAATAGAGTCATGAATAGACGTTGGTGTAAAATAAAAGAAGCAATCTTCCTCCTTTTCATAGCAAACTCCTTTTCTGTTAAATACCATAGAATGTCTTACTTCAAAATTCAAAGTGCGCTTCTAAACTTTTCAAATCGTTAGATCCTCATGCAGACCTCTGAATGAAGGTATCAAAGAAATTACATGGCCCGATACCTCCGTCCAAAAGCCAGAATTCGTTTAAAGTTCGCTAAACTTTCCACACGTGCGGCAATAAGCCCGAATTCCCTCCATGAATGGTGTTCGAATGAAAGTGTTTTCAAATCCACTTTTGAGCCTTAACCCAAAGCAAGCAATTACAGCAAAAGCCATTAGATGTGATTCAAATTTTCTAGTTTTCGCATATTCCGAAAGAATTAATGCAACGTAAAATTTTGCCAAAATTTCTCCTCGAACTCATCGAGGCAACGGTGTTTTCAGATTGCTCTTCAATGCACCGTGGAAATGAAAAGCTGCCGATAAAGCTACGACCGGTGACTGTTTCACCACCAAACGAGCAGTACACATTTGGATTTATTAATATTTGCCTCAATCTCCATCCAAACGTTTAATACAGCACGGAAAGCGTTGCTTTTGATCTTACCCTTCATAGTGTTACTTTACCTTCGGAGCAAAGGTCCTCTGCGACCGAATTTAATTATTGTCAGCGATCCTTAGCTGATATCGTAATTAATCTTCCATGTGTTCACTTGCTGATGGTGTTCATTAATAGTAGATTAAATTTTTCAGGTACGCGGGAAAAACAAAAACTACACAGAAAAATGTTGTTTGCCTATTTATTTATTGAGGAAATATATTCCCATTGAACCTTTATAAGATTCATTTAGAAGCATTAAGCCAGTTTTAATGTAGTAATACGTAGCCAATATCGAAACAGGACAAACCCCAATGCAAAGTGAATTCTTGCAAATATTGCGTATTAAAAATAGCTGCAACTAAAACTAGATTGAATCAAGTAACCAAAAATGAATTTCTTTAAGTACAGACTTCTTTCTAATCCTATTAAAATTATTTTGCTTTTCATTATACGATTATGGACGAGATTATACCACTATACGCATTACTTAGCTAGTTTTGATACTGAACAGTAATTTGCCTATATATAGAATATGGTTCATAAGGAGACATTATGTCATCCCCCCGTTTCGTACGGAATATACACGTGGGGTGTACGAAATGCGCCCATTTTCAAATCAAAGCTAAATACACAGCTCTGTTCCACCCTTAGCGATTCCCTTCCCCGACATTCTTTTTAAATTCAAGTAGCGCTATCGGTTAGCATATCCAAAAATAAAATCTCCCGCCGTTGATGCCTTGTTACGTTACAGGCCCGTGCACGCATAGAAAATATATGGAGGCAATCGTTCGGCATCGTCATAGGCATCATATAGAGCACATGAAATGCCTTACCTTTACCTTTACCTTTCTTGATGTTTACTCAGCAAACGATAGTAGCACACAAAATGCTCCTCGAACTGAACCTGAACTCCGAGCTCAGTCTTTTCGGCTGGAATTAATAGCGTTTACAGGTCGCTATCTATTCAAGTCAATGTCATTGGATATGCTGTTTCGGATATCACTTCTTGGCACTAGGTATGTCAGCAAGCAATAACACCAGTGAGGGTTATTGACTTTTGACACAATTTCGGAAAAGGAGCGAAAGTCTTTCTTAATCTCAGGTAGCCGGAGGATATTGACTGAATTCACACTCAATCTGCTCGTCAGCTAGTAGAACTAGGTAATAGCAGGAAAGCATGCTGCCAGTCTAAGGAACCGTCAGAACCCTCGCAGGCCCCATCCTCACATGCCTTGTTGAGGGTTCTGTTTGGGTTGCTCCTTTGAGGTTAGGTCTCCGTTGACTTGGCCTGGATGGGCAACTTTCCGTGTCATGTTATAGCACCAGTTTTGCCTTCACAACAGTAGCGATGTGGAAATGAAAAATTCATAGAAATAGGAATTTTACGGCATCTAAGGCAAATAATTTGGCCAATCGAACAGAATCTCAAGGTTTGCAAAATTAATTTCGAGATGCCTCGAATACTGGTGGAAGAACTCTTACCGATGAACCCGAAAATGTTAATCATAACGACACATATTCTCGCCATTCCAGTGGTATTAGGAAGTACTGACTGAAAATTTTTCGAATTACAATCTGGGGAGATCCAATTTATATTATTGCCAGCAGACAGCAGGTAGCGAGACGGGAGGTTTTACATAATTAGTTCGAGCACCATGGATTGGGTAGCAAGGTCCACCCTGTGCACCATTCTAGTTATTTCGCATTTCCATCGAGGGAATTCGAATTCTGTTTTACCATCCGCCAACTCCGACTCCGAAGGCTCCCCGTTGCCCATTGTGCGAGTTACATACTATGCCGAATGCGGGCTTCATGTTTGGCAACATGCGGTTTTATCTTTGATGCTAAATAATGCTTCGATTAATTTGAAAATTTCTGGTTCCTGTTGATTTAGCACTGAACTGTGAATTCGAGGCATTCTGAAGTCTGCATTAACCAGTCTGTGCACCAGGCGTCAGTAATGTACTTTTAGTGCGAAATTGTTGTGCTGTGAAATGATAATGAAAGACCTTCTGTATTGACTCATCCAGGAGCTAAATCCGCCAACTCATTCAAGTTCTTGAATCAGTTCTCTTCTGTGATGGTATCGTGGTATGATAATAAATCTTAGGATCACCTTTTTTTAAGTAGTTTCTCATTTTCAATTGAGTCTTATTGCATAATTAGTTTATTTCTGGCGCCAAGGTTAAATAATATATACGATATTTTGAGGAATAAGAAAAAAATGAATAAAAATATAAAATAAAATATTAATAGACAAAACAATAAAAGTGGATTAAAATGCGACAAGGCAACGTGTATATGTGGATGTCACATTCTAAGTCTTTATTGATGGAGTAGTCATCAGACTTCTACTTTAGCTACTACTTCTGGTATATCTTGCAACAAGTACTACTCAAGAGCATCAGAAAATCCATAGATACTATTTTAATGTAAGTTTTGTGGCTCTTGCTGCGTGTCCAAATACAAATTAGATTTCTACAATAAAAGCAAACTAATAAAGCCCCAGTTGGCCGTTTCTGACGTCATTTCCCATGTATTCCAAGAACGTAGGCCTAAGTCAGTTCAAACTTTTATAAGTATATAAAAACAAATTAATTTTCTGAGCTAATCAGACCCTAATCAAACAAAAGTGATTGAATGGGAGGTGTTAGATAAATTTTATTGAAGATAGGAATCAATTGTCCCATATAAATTGCCTATGTTGAAAAATCCAACTGCATTATTCCTTGCAATGAGATGCATGCTGTTTTTGTTGCTACGAGTATTAATTCAATTTGTGTAGTGCCATTGCGAAAAATTACTTCCTGCTTACAAGATCTTTATGCAATCCGACCGCCGTACGCTAGTTAATAGCAGCCGAGGGCACGATACAACCTTTTAAGTTTAGAACTACCTCAAAGCCTTCGAAGGTCTACCGAAAACACCAAAAGCAAGATCTCTGAATAGAAATAATTAGCAAAGCAGACAAATACAAAATTAAAGCGCGAGGCATATTTTGAACACTGCTTTGTGGTTAACTAATCATCATTGAAAGGGCCAATATAAAAATTTGCTTCATTAAAAGGGCACGACCCTCTTTAAACATGTGACACATGTCATTGGTTTGGGGTTTTTGGCTTTTCAGTAAATTTCTAAGGCTTTTGCCAAAATGAAATTGTTTAAAGCAAAGCAAACCCATCCTAACCAGAAGAATTTCGTGCTCGTTTTAAAACATCAACCCTTTACTTTTTTACAGCCGAAATCATGAGAAAAAAGAAAAGTAAATGGGGAGCAACGAAAAGGGAGATTCCACAAAATGAGTGATTGTTTTGTGCGGTTTTCGATGATGAGCGTGCTTTGGGGCTTTGATTATCTCTGCTATGCTTGGGCTGTTTTGCTCTGTAATTAGAGAAGCCTACACCCTGGAGAGAGGTTTAGAATTACAAAAGGGATTTTTCCGAAAAAGATTCATTCAATGGACAGATACAAGGGAAAGATATCAAAATTTTTTCATTTATAAAATTAAATACAGAAATGTTATTATTAGGAAAATGGAATGTTTGTAGGTTCATGATTTTTAAACATGATTAACGTTTTTTTAATTAAATGCTTTTACCTAAAATCCATCTTTTCTACAGGCATCGCTCAAAAGTGTAAAAATGAAATAAGATATAATTAAGCGCACGTACATATGTTATTTGTGTTATATCAAAGGCATAGCTTTCTAATTGATTTCATTTTTCCAATAATAATTTATAGTTCGTCAAATTGCGCCAGGAACATGACCTTCGTAACTTGATCTTGTATTCTTTGCTAATTCCAATCTTTGAATTCTCTGTGGGAAAGAGCATATCTAGTACTTGACTTTCCGGGTAGTAAGTTACCTGCAATTTTCTGCGCTTTCTCATCGATATATTTTGGTACATCCTCCCATTCTCTTTCAATCTCATTTATTTTAATTTATTTATTATTTTATGTTTTCATTGAACGGTTATATCGCAAATTTTATTACTACTGACAATATTACGTCAATACCACCGTCAATATATCGTTGTTAAGTTGTAGCATTATGCGTCCTATGAGTACATCAAGACAGACACTTCTTTACTTTTTTTCCACTTAACAAGACAGACAATGGAACTTTCCACGAAGGTGTGATAAAAAAATGTATATACTGAATAAAAAGTCAAAAAGACTATAAAGTAATATTTTAATGCTTATTTCTCCATCCAATCTGTAGGTACGTATCAAAGTTGGAAAGTTGATTAAAAGTTTCAAATGTTGTATACACAAATTCACATGGTGTTGAATACCATACACCACAAAGTAGACTAAAACTTCTAGTTTTAAATGCACTTCAATGTGACAAACGATGCTGTCGTGTAATATTAAATAATGTTAAAATATTTTGTGTTCAAGATCCCCGGTCACAACATTAATCAAGTGTTAAAATATTTCAGCCTTATAAATTCAAATTTCCAAAATTGGGCTGAGCTGCAACGTTTCTGTAGATAGAAATTTTATTCTTTTATGGAAATATTTTTATTGTTCAGTATTCCGTTTGATCTCCATATTAGGGTGTTATATAAAAGAAAAAAACTATTCTAATCCAATATCAAAACTGTTTGATGTGCGTGAAATGCAACTTTACTGACAAAAGTGCATTTTAGTCCGGAGGGAGTGTAGTCCAAATCCCTGCGTCTAGGACGTTCCAGCTAAAAATGCCGATAAGAAGATTTGGCAACATTAAATTGCAGCTAATCCCTTTAATTTGTGAAGCTCCTTCCGCACTGGCGCTTTATTACAGAGTTCTTAAAATTCCTCAGGAGGATCAGAATTAATGCAGAGAGTAGAGCGTATCTGGGAAAAAGTAATCGCTGCCAGCTGGACGGCGCCTAATCCGTTCCTGGATCCCGGCCTAGCTTCCGGTCCTGTTGTAATCACCGAAGACCCTCCTCTGCAATTTCCATTATTGAAGTGTTAACCGAAAGCAGCAGTGCTCAGTGCGAACCTAATAAAAGTGGCAAGGGCGGGTCTGGTCTCGCTGGTTTATTTGTTGTGCTCATTTTGGTGCTGAATCTGAGTGCTCCTCCATCGCATCCTTTCCGACGGGACGGGGTACGGCAAGGAAAACCCTGAAAACACTACCGGGTGCGGGCCAAGGGAGTAAATCCTTTTTAGAACCTCCTCGCAAGAGCGCGTGCATTTGCCTTGCATCGTGTATTTTTACCACCAGCGGTGATTTTATATCCTGCCGGGAAGTCATGCAATCACGGGATTGAGAGCAGTGATGTGGTTCCCGGTCGTTCCCTCAGGTTGCTCGCAATGTAATTTTTCTTCCCTGTTGTTGTGCTTGTTCCAAGTAGAGCATAATCTCGTTAAAATACCCCGGAAAGGAACTCTAAAGACCTTCCTGAGCACCCGGGCACTCCGTTTGCCTCGACTGCCTTGGCTTATCCGCCATAGGCGAGTATAGGCGCGTATAAGGCAAACAAGGACCCTGCTTGTTTCAGCCCTCGAAATCCTTAAAGCCGACACGACGGGAAAAATGTAATTGTACTAATTTACCGTCATAACAACAATGACAAGCTGCCAGCGGGTAAGATCCGACATCTTCAGCACGCCGGGAAATCACACCCCTTCTTTTAAAGCGCAGGGTGGTTTGCCCCAGTGAATATGCTCTTCTAGAGACCTCGCGAGATGCGGAACAGGGTAAGCACCCTGCCGGGGCAATAAAACGTCGCGGGGTAGCAGAAGCACTTATCGCCGATGAAATGCTATGCTAATTTGCTACGGAAGGCATACGACTAATTTCCCGGGGCGGAGCTACGCTCGATTATTAAAAAGTTCGCGTAATTGCGCTATTTGTTTATGCCACCTCGAGCACATGAGCCTCTTTCAGAGTCGTTACACTCTGGTGGCTATTCGCCAGTTTAAGCTCTAACCTCCTTTTACAGCCACTAGAATATATCGCTGTCGTTGCATATGTCGTAAGATGTTGAAAAAGGAAAAGCCATTACCTCCTGCTGTAAGTCACTCTTGATACAAGTGGCACGTACAGTACCCCCTTATATTAAATTTGTATGAAATAATACGAAGAAGGATTTGTTCCCAACGAACATATCTAAAGCAATTTGTTGCCATTTTTAAATTAATTCTATCGTGTTAAAAGACGACTACTACCTTCAAATACTTCTTCAAGTAATTTTCTATGGCTATGTCTAAAGATATCTCACGGCTATTTCAACGATTATATCAAGTGTCTTCCTGACATATTTGTAATTTATGCATCCAGGTGAATTTTATCATCTTTAGGACATATTTGATTCTTTCATAGATAAAGTTGCATACCCAATTTAAGAAAAACAGATTGCTCATTCTACTACTACATAAAAATGAAATAGGTATCGCCTCAGTGTTCCGGTGATAGCCCTGGACCGACCCCTTAGAAACTCTTCCGGCAGGCGACTGTTAAATTATTTCATCAATGTACGCGAAATTGCCTACGCCATTTCGTTTAGAGGAAATTGAAGAGCAAAGCGAGAACTCAAGGAATAAAAGAAAAACAAGACAAGACATCAGAAATTGCTTGAAATTGTTCGCCATAAGACAACCAAATTATTTTTATGTAATATTTAAAATAAACAAACAAGAAATCATATTGCTTTAGGGTTGTTAAATTTGTTTATATCTAAACTTCACCAATAAGACTTTTTTTTACTTTACTTTTTTTTTAAACAAGGAAAAGTGGAATGGAAGAATTCTTTACAAAAAATGAGCTCGTTCAGTTCTTGCCGCAATCTCAACAAATTCTTTTCGAAAAATTTAAGTACCTACTGGAAAATCTTACTACTTAAGAAATACTGAGCTAACTTTAATTTACAATAAAAGACTAAAATGACGTATAAGAAGCATTGTTTTACAAAACAAGAATTGGTAATTATAGCACTATTTTTACCCACAAATAAGTATAAATAATTGGCATTTTTATATGCTTCAAGATGTATGAAATGGTGGTGTTTTCAACTAATTTTATAAGATAGATCAAGCTAAAACTCTTAAAACCAGCTTATTTTACTTGTGTTTTATTAAAACATGAAAGTCGATAATTTTGTTTTGTTTCCAAAAATTCTCTGCAACAGAAAAAAATTCTAGGCATTGGCCTTAACTATTTTTTTTTTTTAACATTACAGCTCTTAGTAGACCGTTCCCTTAAGTACCATCGGTCTATTCTGTTAATAGACCATTTGAGGTCAAAAGATGGAAAGTTCTCTACTTCTGGTCTAAATGAGTCTTGATACTTGGATTTAAAAAGATAGGGTTGGGGTCGTCTTTAAAGATTGCTTTCAGAATCACCTCACCTGAGGGCCCTATCAAATTACACTTAAGCAGATTATATTGTGAAGAGCTAGCCTTGCACCCTGGGGGAACATCCAGATCAGACTCTAGCTTTAAAATACTCTCGACTCTCTAAACGCCACAACTTCTTTCTGGCATCCCCAGAAAGCAGCAACCCTTTTGTCCCCCAAAGGACTAATCATAGCTTGGGTTCCTCGGTTCGTCCCGCCGTGTTTTATTTTACAACAATCACCTGTTGCCCAACGGCCGGGACCGGGGAATGGGTGCTGTTCCCGTAGTTTTCGCCATTTCATTTTATCTGCATTGCTAAACGCTTGACCTGATGCTCTGGACCTTTAGATGCAGAAGCTGCAGCATCTTTCCGAGTAGCACTTAATTGAACGGAAATAATTGAAAGCCCTCGAGTCGACGATCTTCCAATCGATTAAGCGCCTTGTTTGCAGGACTGCCAGAGTGGCGCTGTGCAGAAATGAAAATAATTTCCTGCAAGGATCTCCCGGTACACGCTGCTCCCAATAATGGACCCAGCTTTTTCTGCTCCCCGCCCGTTGTAAGCTGCCGTCGTTTTCAGTGTCTAACACAATTCTTCCAGGAATTTATTGTATCCTAATTAAGCCCATTTTTGCGCTGTCGGTCCGATATTGACAATCAATCGGGACGGGTGCGGGTGCTGGGTTCACAGGCAAATAATAGGATTAATTCCCGCCGCCGTCCGACCGTGCTCGAGATAAGTAATCTAATGAAAGAAGTGAATGCGCCTCACCATCCTGGGGATTCTTTATAAATTTACTGAACACCCCCGTGCCCCCTTCAAGGAGGCATTCAGAGACTTACGGGGGAGTCGTCATTTCTTGTTTACCAGCGATTTACCGGTGGGGGGTCATTGTTATGGAGAAAATCATTGGCCGGTATTATAACAGACTTTAATTGGGGATTATGAAGGTAAAATTCGTTTAGTCGCCTAACATTGAACCAATTTAATTCTCCAACTCAGTCTGCTATTGACGAGCCGGGTTCGCCCGATTTGTTTCAGCAGAGTCTTTGAATTTATTATGATTTGATAAATTGCGAGCTTAATGAAACGACGTCGTCTGTGCTTAAGACCTTGGATATCCTTGCCCTAAATATACTAAGGCACGGCATGCAATGAAATTAATTTATTTCATACCATTTATTTTTGATATCGCGATCATTTTACGCATACACAAATACACAAATACGTTGAAATATTTAATACTGGCTCTAGGCAGTATGTGGCTTTCCTACGAGCTCCTCGGATTTTTTGCTCCTAGCTAACTTAGTTCTCGCAATGGATCCAGCAGTTTTCATGTTCTTCCATTTTTTTACCATAGATATAAATTTTCATTCAATTAAAACGTTAAGCTATTTGAAATACTATCAGTATATGAAAATTCAAATAATCTTCCTCATTGTCTGATATTTTTCAATTCATAATTAAATAAAATTCTTCATGTGATCCAGTGACATTCTGTCAAGCCAAGCCGGAGCACACAAACCCCTTTTTGAAAATTTATAGCAACTAAACTATGAGTCTTTATGATGCATTGTTTGAACCACGCGGAAGCCACGGTGACGTGACAGGCGATATTGGACACCAACAAAACTTTCGTAGGAAGGTACACAGAGCGAGTCTATCCCTGAGGCCAGCAACAATGTAAGTTTTCCCATTAAAAATTTCCCAGCCAACATCTCAATGTGCTACATTAAAGGTAACGTCCAGGAAACAGAACTGCCAAAGTATCCAAATTATATTCAGGAAGAAACATCCATTTATCACTAGTGGATCATAAAATCAATGTCCGCTCACGAGAACTTATTTAAGTTTTATATTTATTTGGAAGGAGCTGAGGTGTAACGTGTGAACTCTGCACTCTTATCGATTTCGTGAACGTGACAGTGCTTACTTCTGCACGATGCACACGGCAATAGTGTGTAAATTTTAAGCAGTTACCAACTCAACAACACTACCATCGGGTATATTGCCAAAATTTGTCTCAATAATTCATTTATAGATCAATCAACAACAAAATTCCAGCCATAAAATCCAGTGCATTGATAAAAGTATTAACGCCTAATTTCAGTATTTCAGTATCAGTAAAAAATATACAAAAAAAAGCATTCATTTATAAGGAATAGTATAGATGTTTTGTTTCCAATTTTAATATAAAATTATTGTTCCCCGTAATATAAATAACAAAAGTTGTTATTCGGAGGATTTTTTGCCACACCACATAAAAAACTAATAATAGCAAATAGTACTTAGAGGATAATAACACTGAATTATTTTTGAAAAAATAAGGTACTATCTCCTTTTGCATAATTTTTGGGAACCTTCAGCGATTTCTGTAAAAAAGATGTTTAGGTAATTTAAAAAATCTAAAGAATAAAAGCCAATAGTTACCTCGTTTTCTAAATAATAATGCATAAAATTTATGATGTAGCCAAAAAACATAGGCATTGAAATTACTTTTGTTTTTGTTTCTGCAATTCATTTAAGTATATTCTTTTCACTTTTTTTATTAACATGTTATTGTTGACTTAGATATTCTGTGGTATTGGTATAAAATATGAAAAATTCATATTACTGAATGCAATACCGCTAATATTTATTAATTGTAAAATTATTCAAGTAAAATAAAACCAACAAGCAAGTAATTATAATTATCAATCTCACTACAAAATAACTACGCTCACCCGAGGGTAACTATTTCGTTCGTTATTGGATGCCGGGGTCATTTGGCGGTTCGGCAGTCTTCCGAGCCGGAAGGCATTTCGTCATCATTTCGAGTTAATTGTCACGCAGAAATCCTCATTGCAAAAGGGAAGGAAGTCGAGCCTTGTTTCTTTCCTCCACCGAAGTCCTGATTACCATCTCCACTGCTACGCGGATAATTAGGACTCATTCTATTCAAGCCTTAAGGCCACAGATGAGTTCACCCCCGTCTTCGTCATAGTTCCGTTAATTAGCACAAAACGGCCTGAACTTAATTACTAGTCGAGCCTAAATCAGTCCACCCCTACCGAAAAGTGATGAAGGATGCTGCGAAGCGGCTGAAGCCGATAAAGGAACTGGGAACGGCTAGTGCGACGTCTTCTGTTTATTTGGCAGTTTCAGAGTTTACGTTTATCCCGGAGTAACAATCGCAGGTTGGTGGATTCCTACCGGAATGCCGTATTCGCCCAGCAGATGAATACAAAATTGATTGTCCCTCCATGGCTGGTCTAGACGCACCGAGAGCGGCGAATTCGATTTTCATGCAGATTGCACCGACGACGGTGGCTTTGTGCTCACGCATCCTATGTCAGTGGCCCCGACTGATGTTTACGGGTTTGTCCGCTTGATCACGCTGGCTTATCTTCGATTTTCTGGATGTGCGGATTATCCAATCAAAAGAGCAGTGGAGTGTTAACATCCAGCCTTGGATGTTGCGCGGTCCAGGGGTTCTGGCGCCCTTTCGGGTCGCGGTTGTACCCTAATGCGATTAGACAGGCTTTCATGACAACGATGCATGTGCATGGTGTCCAGACGACGGCTCTTTTTATTGTCAACATTCCTGTCTGGATTGCAAATCTCTCAGCACCCTTGTTGCGGCCTGCGGGCGTGCAGCACGCATTGAGGCTTAATGACATCACCCGGTCTTCACGTTCCTTACTACGGTTCCCCTACGTCACCTTCGTCGTCGTCATCGTTGTTTTCGACAATTGATTTATCTTTGGAAATTCAACGACGACGTGGGTGTTCCACCAGCAGATCTCTAATGCAACAACGACGGCCGTCAGACTCAGAATCCTTCCCAGGGAACCTCTGAAACACCATCCAGCAGCTGCGGGTCTGAGAAGAAGCGAGGCAGAATCTGAAGTTCACTTTAATTAGGGCCACGAAAGACATGATGACTACGCTGAATTTTTGAATGTCTACGGTCTAAAGGAGCCGAAATTAGCGGATGGAACGACGTTTCTGGGTCGAGATGAAGACAACAACCGAATTATTCGGCCATAATTCTTGCCACGATTGGTTTGTCTTCCTCTCAATTTAGGAAAGTAATGAAACGGCGGTTTCGTCCAGGAGCGAACTGTTGAACATCGGAATCAACAGCTCGAGAAAGGGGAAACTCCAAATAATATGCGTGGGAGATTCCTGGCAATAACGCGTTCAGTTGATTGATAATAATTGATATGAGGCAATTTTTTTGTCAAAGATTATTAAATTATTTCAAAGGATGTAGTCGACTCAGTTTTAGAGTCCCAAGATCAAAAGTCAAAATGCAAAATTTGGTAGTAACACTAACACTTCTATCGAATTATTTAGAAATGAAAATGAATTGATATCGGTTTCACATTCTTTGTCCTAGAATATCTTTCCAACTACATCAGTGTCTTCATTAATGTCGTTTTATTAATTCTAGAACGAGAAAAATTTATACTAGGTGTCGAATATTAATATAATAATAAAAAAGCGATTTTAATAAATTGTGTATGACCTGTCTTTTACTAAAGAACGGCCCTATAAATGGCCCCTTTGGGGGGCCAATAATTTTTAATAAATAAAATTGTGGTCTAAATGACACTTTATTAATCACAAAAATATTTTAAGATGAGCATAGGAACTTTTACAGAGATATGGACTTTATTTTGACATACAATCGAAATATTGCCAAAACGAAATTCCTAACTAAATTTGACCCAACACAAAATCCGACAAGTTTAGGGAAAATACAAAAAAATGCAAGTTTTAAACCCTTTATATATTAACAAGGTTTATGCCCAACAATCTTAAAGAATGGGAATTTAGCAACACGCGCATTCTAGCACGTTAATTAAATTGTAGCATTTTCAGTTATACGACAAGTATTCCATTTATTCCGTACACTAACCGCAAATCTTAGACTGTGCTGTTATGTAGCCGTGAATTTACTAAAAATAATATATAAAACACTTTCAACTTCTTCCACCGTGGTGATAAAAATCAAGACCATATTTTATAGTATTACATTTCATATATAAAATTAAAACTGTCCAAATCATAACAAGCGTTGTTTTTATTATAGTGAGTTTATATCCTTTTTAGTATTCCAAACGTAGTGAATTTTTGGTCAGAAATCGTTTAACATAAAAGTTAGAAGTTTGTCGTAGTTTTTGATATGAAGAAATTAAAGATGTAAAGTAGGAAAAATGGAATTTCGATTTTAAAGGACGGTTCTGGTCAGTAAAAAGAAGGCAACACTTTCTTTTTGGTTTTAGGGATATCCTTTTGCATTTGGTATTAAAGTGCGAGTCTAAAAATATATCGAAATGATCTCTTCAGATTTACTATCCTCCCACGATCATGAAAAATATCGAAAAAAGATATCTGGAAAAAACCAAAAATGCTGGTGATGACGTTAAAATTGGATGAAATTTGAATAATTCATGATGCATCGCATTACCTAGGAAAGTGTTTTGATATAAAAATGAAAATTTGTTGACAAGCTTCCTTTGGCGTTTTATAACTGTTGAAACCAATGTAAATTATTTTGTGGCGACTGAAAAGCGAAAATTCACAGATTATATTATAGTAGAGAACGCTTCCCATGCGAGTCCAACTCGCGCTTAATGTGTTATTTAATTCTGTTCATATTTTTACGTCGTGCTTTTTGCTAGCATTTCATGGCGCATTTTGAGCTATGGCAGTTTGGAAAAGCACTGGAAATGTGAAACAAATTTCAATTGCGAGCTGGCGGAAGGCAATTATCCCTCGGTATTGGTCGTAGATGTGTTGGCATATTTTGCGTTTTTTCTCGGAATGCCTTCCCTTTCCAGATAGTTCGATGTATTCGAGTCACAGTGCGGGAGCACAAATGGGAATGGAAATTTATGAGGATCGTAAACTTTTGACAATAAGCGCATAGAGCTTTATGGAACAGACCGCCATAAAGTTTGTCTCTCACGGAATGACTTTTGTATATGCAGATGTATTTCCGTGGTTTTTCCAGTTTATAGCGTGTAATTATAAGTTTCGTAGAGTAGCACATACCGAATGTTACATTACGTCTACACATATCCATTTTATGAAACCTATTGTTTTGCACCCCAACTATGTGACCATGTCATGGTCAGCCCACGGCTATTCGGTAGCACAAATTGATACACGATTTACTGCCGCTGGCAGCATTACAGTCTCATACAGTTGGGATTAGATATGTTACGTGTATGACGGCATGCGACATTTATTTCCGCTGAAATTCCTTTTCATTACAACACTGACCCAAATCGGTCAACTGATTTGCCGCACCGCAATATGGCCTCTTGGTACACATTATACATTACAGCTCCAGGTCCAGCTCCAGGTGCTAGGGAACCGCATCAGAACACGGATAGGACCAATTCGCACTCTGTTTTGAGCGGATTGCCCTGTGGCGGAAGCAATTAGCCGAAAATCGAATGTGCTTGCAAGCGCTTGTTTCGTCGTGAGATGAAACCGTAAGTTCTCCAAAAATGCGATTAAAGCGAAAGGACTCGTAAATTCAAAACGCAGAGTGCAGCCGAATCATGTCATGGTAGTCATCTCTTTAAGCACACCCTGTGCATTAATGCTTTGGTGCCGAGCCACATTCATCGTCACTGTTATCCCGATAAAAATCTCCCTCAGTGTGAAGTAATTCGAGCGCAATAAAAAGAAAAGCTAAAAGCCAGCAACAAGTCTCGTAGATGATGCTCTCCTAGAAACAATGGCCTCTGTGCAAACTTTGTTAAAAAGAAATGTCACCGAGGAGCATAAAGCATCCGCACTGGGAATGATGGTGGCGATGACTTGTTCCGCGGAGGACGACGAGCGGGGCTTATTATTAAGACCAAGAAATTCCCCCTCAAACGAGCGACAAACTTTGGCGGAATGGCCCTTTTGAGTTGGTTAGCAATTAAGAGAAGTGAGATCATTCAAAAACAACGATGGTGGCTCGGTGCACCTCTTATTGGATTATTAAAACGCGTTAAGCTCCAGAAGGAATTTCAATATCTGGTCAGTCCTACTGAACTATGCCAGACAATGCGAAAGTTTTCCTTCTGTATCTTGTCGAAGACTGTCAGTTGTTTACTTTTATCATTTTTCTACTTCAAATTGTTCAAGTATGAAAATTTTCTTTAGTGGCTTTTATCTCTATAAAAAACAGCTTTATTCTTTTCATTATAAGTTCTTTTAAAAGCACTTTCTTTCTATTTTAAAGAGAAAAATGTCTATATAAGTGTATAATGTATACAACAGGTTTTAGGTATTCTATGGTCTTTTCATAGGTTTCTGGTAATATGACTAAGTTTTTTATCAAATAGTAGAAGGTATTTGATCGTTGTTTGATTTTTATGCGATGTTTGTAGAATACGTTCTATGTTGCTTAAAGTCAAAAGGACTAGTCGAATTTTCTCGAGGGTGTCTTATATCAAATTGGCAAAAGCTTATTTTGTTTATAATAGTAGCTTTAATAACTTCGACCAAAATCATAATGGTTTGTCAATTAGTTATGTTTAAAGACTACAGGACAAATAAACCGAGGTCTCTAATCGCTATAGAGTTTGAGAGATTAGTAATTATTTAATATTAACAAATTACCTTATGCCTGTCCCGAAATAGATTCTGATACAAACCGAAGTTTGCAACAATCTTTTCAAATCTTCTGCAACAATCTCTTCAAATCTTTTTAACATTTTTTAGACAAACTTTCAAAATAATTAAACATAAGTAGCACACAATTTGAAGTTGTTCTGTTTTAAAGATACATTTCTTAAAATATTCCATGAAATTATTCTTATTGATCGATTGTGGAGTTTTATTTTCAAAAGAAATAACAAAATTATTATAAATAGTGGATTATAAACTGAATAAAAATAATTAAAGTAATTATTTCAGGAAATTAAATTTTTTGTAGCTTTTTCATAGTTTGGAAAGTATAAAAATTCACTTTCACAAGACACTCGACGATGTTTATTAAAGTTATAGAAAATTCAATAATACGAATATTTTAATTTTGGAAAAAAATATCCATAAATCACGTCATCCTTTTAAGCTAAAATAAAATCATAGTCCTAAATTCGCCAAGCAAAATTTTTATTTTGCTTTTTCTGTTAGAGCGTGTTTGTTTGCTGTTAATGAAAGAAATTTTAGGAAAAGGTAAACAATTTTGTTGTTTATCGTCAGACGCGCTGATAGGTGGTTATAAATCGTTTCAAGTTTCGACAGATCGCGATTTTTCTCGATGAAAGCACTTTCCATAGAAACAGTGGGTAAACACAGAGCAGAATTGCAGCGACGCAGCATAAACACTGTCTCCTCTGTAATCGGATTGTTCAGAAATTCAATCAAGTTAATGAATTAAGTCCTTACAGAGCACTTTTCCAAAAATCAAAAGACAAAGTAGAGCTCTGTTGAGGCCTTTGAGACGTCGTCGCACTGCGCTACTTGGGATGCAGCAATGGCAGCTCAAAGTTGTTTGTGCTATAAAAACGAGTTAATAAAGCTAATTGGAGAAAGCCGGGCGACAAAAGAAGACATCCAGCCGAAAATAGTGAACAAGTTGCAAAGATTAAATTAGCGCTTGTTCAAGTTTTTTGGTGCTATGCCAATAAAAATGGGAGCTCAGCTATTCCCTGCCATTCTGGTAGTGATCTATTAAATTGGGTTACTTAGCTTCGGGTATTTTAGTCACAAACTCGGAATGAACTCTTGAATATTGCGAACAACTGGAGAATCCTTTGAAACTTCCTTTGAATATTGCGAAGAACTGAACAGTCTTTTGAAACTTGATACTCTGTGCGCGAACTAAAGGGAGAGTGCGGAACTTCCATCACCGCCAATTTCAGTTTATATTTTTCTTGGAGAGGAGTCTATGTTATTACGCAAAATTTCCTAAAATTCATAAAACGAACAATTCATATCAGAGTTATTAATGTCAGTCCGTATTTGTTCAAGCAACAATTCTATTTCTACTGCTTCCTGTTTTTAGCTATTGCGTATCGAGCAGAAATTTGGGTGTTTGTGCTTATGGGAATTTACAACAGCCATTCAAGTTCCACGTTTACAGAACCAAAACTGAAAACGTTTGGATACACAGCGAGTGAAATAAACCTTAGAAAATGACTCACTAGCTGGCATTAAAAACTTATATAAATATTTGAATGCAGTTTGTGACGTTAGACTTAGCATGGATCTGTGACTTGTGGAATGTAAATCTACTACCTCTCAATAAATAAATGCTTTATTACGTTCGATTTAAAATTGAAACAACATAAAAATATGAAAATTATATGTAACCAGATATGGCTGTAATTTTATAATTTTATTTTATTGAGACATAATTAATAATCACGTTATCAATATATGCTCGTATGTTTTCATCGCAAGGCGAATGTCATTCCCATAAGTGTGGGTATCATCTCTGGTGTGGCGTCACCCAGAGCATCCATCTAGTGAAGCTACTGCTAAGGTACTATTGTACATACTTTTACGTTTTGTGATATTATATGTCCACATATTAATACTACATTACGAAGTGATTTTTTAATTCCAACTATCACTGACGTTTTCATCTGGTTGCAATGTTTAAAAAATTCGATCCTAAAAGCAATGAGTGTTCTTTATATACTTTATATAATAAAGTGAATATTAAATGAAAATCAGAAAACAAGATGGAATTTATTATATTCAGAATTAAAAGCATAGCAAGCACGTAGTTAAATAATAAAATTATAAACCAGTTCATCATTTCAAAAATACTGTGGAACATATCAAGTGTCTATTTACTAATTTTTATCCATAAATACAAGTGCTAATTATTAATAATATTTACCTGGCTTATTCAATTTTATCAATTAAAAAAATTTGATTAAAATCTTGAGTGAATTCACGTTATATATCCAATAGCCAAAGTTATTTTTGTATTTAAGGATGTTTATTGTATTAGATTTCTCATTATTTTTTTCTAAGATTATAATTCGAATTATGTATAATTAAGTAGCTAATTATATCGTGCTTGTGCCATTTCTCAATTTATTATAATTGGGCTCTCTAAAGTGAGTTTATCCAATTCTCGCATTTTCGAAAAAAGACACCAAGACTTCCAGATTAAGTCAATAATATTCATTTCCTCCGAAAAGGACAAAGAAATTAATTCTTGTCGGCTGTAAGGAGGACCAACACTCTGTTCCAAAACAAACTCTAGATTCGTAATCATAAGAAGAACCATTTCGCTATTTTATGTTTTCTTTTCTTGATACCAAAGACAACTCCTGGTCTAAAAATCTCCCCTAAAATCCCCTAGTCCTCTTGCACTTTCACACAGATATTTTAAAAAATCAATTTTCTTGAGCTCCACTCAAAGGCGCTCTCGTCCATTTAATCCGACTAGAATCCTGTTCCTTCACAATCTTTGGGCCAACTTTATTCATCCCTCCCACCTTAGTCTTAAGCAGATTCTGTCTGTCACGATCTGGAGCAATCTTTCCTATATCATAAAAGGAATATTTCCCAGAGCCCTTGGCTCTTTCTAACATTGCCATATCTACAAAGCCTGCAACTGGAATTACGTCCACCTAACCAAATCATGGCCCCAGTAGTAAGGTTCTAGTCCTGGGCCTCATTTTATTACGGGCGGCATGAATGACTCCGCCCAGGCCTCCAGTATTCATTTCGTTTGGTCTTCAGGGATAAAGTTCATTTTACTGTTCCCGTTAGGAGATAAAATCTGCTTTCCTTACTCGTTCTTAGCACTAATTGCGAACAGTAGCGCCCTCCACCAGCGATCTACCGTGCCCAGCACCATCTAGATTTGTGCGGCGGGGTCCGAGATAGTACAGGTGCCATAAATTACAATTTTTCCTGCTTATCCATGAGCCTCATATTAAATGTAATATTTCTATTTGGACTTGTACCTGCTAGCAGGGAGACCTGTTCCTGTAATCCTGTCTGGCCAGGCACAAGCACAGTTTGCACCCTAGCAATAACAATAAAATTATCTTCCAAAATACACACTTCTGCTGGCTGTACATCGGCCGGGAACAGATGAACCTTATAGGCTAAAGGCAAGGACCTGGTCTGCACACAAAGCCAAATCGTATTATACAATTATATAGCCACCATTTAGGACACAGGTGCGGAGCAAATAAGATTTCATGGGAATGGTAATCTCCTGGACTCATGGCAAGACAAACAGAGGAGAGAATATATATTGGGGCCAGCGGCTGTGTTTTCTTAGGCTTGTCCCAAAAAAGAGCGCCTTTTAAAATCTTTGAACCCTCTTAAAACCTTCTAAGCCCTGATATATTACGCGAATTGGGACAGGGGGCGCAAAACATGATGCTGCATTTAAATCCGAGCCAGGTGGGACGTCTCCTAATTAGTTTGTGGGATGAAGCTTCAGCAACCCTTTTCGCTTTCAAGGACTTGCCAGATTTTTCTAGGGCAAATAATTAGAAAGACATTTGGCTCTGTAGTCCACAGTTGCAGCGGGGCCGGCCAACAAATTACGGAGGAGGATGTTGTCCTTTGGCGAGCGCCACGGACGGAACGAAACATAAATTCAATAACAGATTATTGGGTCCGTCCCAACTTCCACGTCCGGATGGATATATTTGCATTTAAAGCGCCCAGCTTGCCGGATCGTCGACAGGCGAGCGCAGCGATCCACTATAATGCCACTTTTATATTCATGCGACTGTGAAAGAGATACCCATGAAAATTTAATACAGGCACCGGGAACAGGCGGCCGGACAGCTCTGGGAGCTGGACAGCACAGCATAGAACTGTGCACACGTCATAATAACCGGACCATTTAATCTCGGATAAAATTATTTTGTATACAAACGCCCTCGCACGTAAACACAGAGTGGAGTTCTGTATGTGGGTCCATCGACCCGGCAACTCCAACCCCTTCGCATTCATTTGCCGACCATGCATGCAGATTTCCTGGCAACGAGGACTTGGGACCGGAGTGGGGTTCAGGAACATGGGATGCCGGGACACAAAGGCAAGCGGACACTTTTAATGAAGTGAATATGCTCTTCGAGCTGCTGGGACCCTGCCAGCAACGCTTCTTGCGACTCCTCCCCGGCCGTTGGTTTTCCCAATTTTGTCCCAATTTTTAAGGAGATAGGCAGAGTCCTGGCCGGAGTCGCTGGAGTCCACCAAAAAGTTAAATGGCTTTTCCTTATGTTGTTACCAGTGTCTCGTCCAAGGCCTCTGGTCTTGTTACGTCCCCTGCGGTGTTCGGGCCAAACTTGTGCGCTTAAGCTGGCCAAGCAGCCAAAGAGCGGCGTAATCACATTTTAATTCTCCTCACATGAGCAATGGAATTTAGTATCGGAGATTTTTGTTGACCAAGCGATGAATACGGTGCTTCGCCGACGAAGACCAACTACGGCTGTCCTGCATCTCGGTAGCTTTGTGCCCTGTAAAAATCGAATTGGCAAGTGCTACTCTTGACTGGGCTTAGTTTGGCCCTTTCAGCGCATTTTCTGGGCTCTTTGTAGCCACTTTGTTAGTGGCAAGCTCGACTCCACCCTCTGCTCTCGGAACAGTAATGGAAAAAGTGGACCAGAAAAGGAAAAAAATTGCACAAAAAAATTCTTACCCTCTTTGCTATTTCGGGGACTTCTTGTCAAGTTGTCGTTGGGAGAGCTGAAAAGCACAAAAAGAGATTCGTTTTTACTTAGGTCCTTCTCGAGTGGATGTCGGCAGTTTTTAAAGAAAAAGATTTAAATGCTTATTGGGAAAGTTTTGCTTACCCCGAAGAAATGAATTTATTGCCCTTTCGCCCCAGTGCCCATCTAGCGTAACGAGTGTAAGCAAATTTTTAAGATCCTATGCTATTTTTTTTATTGATTTATTCAACAATTATTTTGCATTTCCACATTTACATAGATCATTATGAAAAATACTCGAGTTGAAAAATTTTTATGAAGAAAACATTACAAAGCAATTCAAGAGGTAGAAAAGTATTATTGACTTGGTGCTTTTGTGGATTATAATCCTAAGAAATCGTTTCCTTCTACTAGGCATATTTTATAAAGATTTAGCTCTGTACGATCAACTAAGCGAAGGTTTCTTCTACTTATCAATAAAATCGGAAAAAGGAGTGGCCTAATGAAGCTATAAATATCTCCATGTTTTTTTTTTGTTATATAAAAATGCTTACAAATGAGCGATGGACAGTGGCACCGTCACACTCTTCATATTTAGAGTAAAGGATTACTTTGAAGTACACTAAAGACCACAGGGTCTATTAAAAGTAATGTTACGAAACCATCGATTCGAAATAATTAAATTCTAGAAAATGTTCGTATAATTTTTAGTTTGAAGAAAAAATAAAATAATAAATTTATACTTAAGCCCATGTTGTTCACGACTTTCTAATGTCCCTGAGAGACGAGAGAATAAAAAGATGTATTTATAATAAATAACAAACTCGAGACACCGATTTTTTATGAACACAAGCTTAAAATAATGGAGTGTAACATGTGTTCTCAAATACGAAAATCGTCGTTGCACTTTTATGCTTTCAATAGAACACTTATTCACAAATTTTACGGAGCGCTCTTGAGCCTTAAAAACAAAACCTAAATTGATGAAGAACTTTATTGTTTTTTAAAGAAATTGTGAAACTTTTTATTTCAAAAGTTTAAAATGCACTAAAGCTGCTGATGACTCAGTGCCATAGTGAGGTATAAGTGCCCATATACATAAGAAATACGCGTTTAGTTTATAA
Organism: Proctacanthus coquilletti; assembly: GCA_001932985.1. Lineage (NCBI taxonomy): Eukaryota > Metazoa > Arthropoda > Insecta > Diptera > Asilidae > Proctacanthus > Proctacanthus coquilletti. The sequence goes on along the minus strand of MNCL01000052.1, from coordinate 152,504 downwards.
ACTAAGAACTGGTTGACAAGAACAAAGTCTAAGAACTGAAAACAACCACCTTTACTCCCAGTTAGCTGTCAAAGAATTTACAAAAAACCAATAGTAATAAGTTATTGAATTTAAAAAAAGGATATTAAAGAAAACAGTTAAACATCAAAATAATAAAGGGTATTGGAAAAATCATAAATTTTAATAAAGCAATATTCAATAAAAAGGACTTATCATATAACGAGGTGGCTTGTAATAGGCTTTTTATAATAAGGAAGGCAACGTCTTAAAACGGAACTTAAAAGAAACCCAGTGATAGTGCCTTTTTAAAAAATGTTGACTCTTCATAACTTTGAAACCACTGAACCGATTTGGTCCACTTTCGAACATAAGCCGAATATGGACCTGATTTGGATTTGTATCAAATTTCGGTTTCGAGGTACACACTCTGGGGCGTACACAAACTTTAACACAACACAAATGTCCGCAATTGGCAAATATGCGATCTCTCCTTTTTATAAAACAATTATTAAAATCCTCACAGATACCGTTTAACAACAAGCTATCGTTTGTCTTTTTGAGAAAGTTCTCTAGACTTCTTACGCTTAGTAAGTTAGTTTATTTGTGTATAAAGTCTATAACTGTTGCTGGTAGGGCTTTAGGAATCCCAAAATGCCAAAATTAATTAAAAGAAACGACTCCCTTTTCAGATAAAGTTAGAATTCTAAAATGGTTTTAGGACTTGCAATATCAGAACGAAGAACGTCAGACAATCCTTGAAAGGAGCCAACCCATAATTTATCATATAAAAAGGACTCGATGTAGAAGAGCGCGCCAAAAATTGTATTCATTCTTAGAAGGAACGGGCCCATCAGTAATCTTCCCGATTTCCCCGCTGACGACGGTGTGCCTTTAATGTGATTTACAGCGGAAATAGTTCTTCTACTTTGAGCGGCTCGTATTCCCATGAAGGCAAGACAGTTTTCTCGACAATTAAGCTGTCGTGTGGTTTAAATCTTAGCATTTGCTCTCGGGACCCAAACAAGAGTCCTAATTGAGATTGATGGTCGGCTGACCGGCAAATCTTGAACATCAGCGCTTTCCCAAGGAAAACGGAAATGTTGTTGGTCAGTTCGGGAACATTGTTTAATTCTGAGACTTCGGGGCACCCACTCCAGCGCTCATAATTACTTGCTCCGGATGGCGGAACATATGCCCGTCATGTCGCTTGTTAGACACGCTTACAACAGCACTTCCAGAAAAATTAGAAATCTATTTTCCGGACCATTACCCGTCCTAAATGGAAAATCTGAATCGCGCTGTTTTTCGTTTTCCTTTGATTGTGCTGTGTTTTAATTAAAGACGCAGTGGGTGTGCTGTACCCGTGTATCCGCAGCTGGGGCCACGCCAGGACATGAAGTGCACACGCGCTTCCACCCCCACCACTTCATAGCCTGCCTGGGAACCGAACCCCGGACCCGGGCAATTCGATAACGCCCTGATTATATTTGTTGCGCTCCATCCTCTTTATTAAATAAAGTCATGTTCGGACCAGGCACAAGCCGCTTTTATGGCTCAGGTTGTAAGGGCATCATTACGGAGACAAAGCAGGGCATCCCCCGGGAACCCGGAGGGCCTTTATCGATCGGAAGTGATTATTTCGAGCCTCCCTGTTGTCGGACCGGTCCTATTTGCTCCATCGGGCTCAACGTCGTTTCGGCGGCTTTTTAAATTCCAGCCCTGACCCCATTAATAACCGATTCTTAGCAAAACCGCATTGTGGCTGCGTCGACGTCCATTGTTGCCGTCGCCACAATGCTTGGACTAGACCACTTTCATTTAGGAATTTAAGTGACACAAGTCTCTGCGAACGTGGGCCTGGGTTTGGGCTGGAAAGACGTCCGAAATCGTATTCGGATTCGGACCTAAACAAAATTATGAAGGCGAAGTCCGCTCGCATTCCTTAGTCGGACAGTAGTGTTGGGATTTTTATCGATTCCCCGAGCTTAGTGTCGAGCCCTCAAGAATGCCTTAATTGCGGGTTTTGATTTATTAGAGCATTCCACAGTCCAGAGACTGTTCCTACTCTGTTCCCAACTTTGCCTGCATTCACCGAAGGGACTCCAGCAATATTGAATCGAAATGTTTACGGATGCTGTATTAACGTGACCACTTGCCAGCGGTTATATACTAAAGAGTGGTAATCGCTCTCGGGTCGAATGTAAATTTCTAACCGGCAACCAAGACCAGGAATACGTTCCTGGTTAGCATTTCGGGATGGGTCGGGATTTCGGCACTTCTGGTTTTAGTATCCCTTTTGTGTAATCGTGGTGGTAGAGAGACAAGACCTGTTCGTATGGTGTACAACGACGGGTATCCAACAAATGGGGAATGATTTTCATAAAGAAGGGAAGCACGCTCCATTTCGTTTATGTCTACTGTTACCGTAATTGGCCCGAATCAAATCAACAGGAAATTTTTTACGTGCTTCGAATTTGAATAATTTTGCGACATTTAATCAACTCTGACAGCAGGGACCGGATGTGACAAACCTTGTTTATTCAGATTCTAGTTTCCTCTGCCTCTACATCTTCGCTGGTACAAGAAGGCGGACGTACATACACATGCATACGTGTGCAAATATGCTTACAGTTGGAGGAAAAAAGGCTGTTTTCAGTAATTACCATTGATTAATTTTCAGGTGATTGGCGATATTGTTTGGCGAAGCACCCAAATTTAATAGGTCATTATTTTCACAGAATATTCAATAAAGCTTTTAAAAGTATTTTATTGATTACCGTACGTGTTCGCTCCCCTTAAGCTAACAAAAAGTAGGTCGTGTACCTGAAAAATACTAAAATTTGTGAAATTAACTTCTAGCTGCCACTGGCTACACATTACTGTTTTCATTTCGTACATGTCCGTCTGTCTGTCTGTTATTTTATCCAAGACTATTAAGTTCTATTAGCAGTTAAAGATATATTAAAGTCTCCAGTTAATTTACTACCTTTAAGACATTACTTAAATTAAGGTGATCACATTTAAAATAAGCCCTAGTCCAAGTCCAAATTCTGATTTTTTTTTTTTTTTGGCTTTTTTAGTGTACATTTCAGAACTTTATCAGATATTAATTTTTCCTAGAAATGATCAATAATGCTAGTTTAGATTAGTAAAAAAATCCGTTCACTTTTCAACATCAGCTAACTTTGGCTAGCAATCGACCTGCTATAACATGGGAAGTATTCGTGTTTAGCAACAATAGTGTTCCAGAAAACATGTTCTAGACTATTAATAACATTAAATTGTTGAAATCATGTTGACATATTTGTTGTGACTATTACCATTCGATCTTAGGTAATTTGTTTATGCGAAGGCTATTCCAGAAATCAAGTATCAAATATCAAGATACTTTGAAATTTGTAAAATAGTTCAAAGATACATGTTATTCACTTAGTCAAGAACTTACATCTAATGCAGTCACTAACCTCGTCTATCGAGTCACTAGGAAGAGTGTCTTACGTTTTCAAGTAAAAGTAATTACAAACCAGTACGATAAAGTCTACAAAGCCAAGAGACACATTTTGAGCAAACGAACTCAAAGAAGCAAATTTCGATAGGTTTTCAATACTTTTGGGTTTGGTACATCTTTGGTCCCAATCAGTTACCCAAATAAAGTACAGGCAAGAGAACCTAAAGGTACGCTTTTTGTAAGGTTCTGCTTTAGAAACCCTTACAATTGGCAACAATACATTCACAATCCGTAAACAATTCCTGTTACCAAGGAAGTGCTTCACTGCTTTTATCATTTTACCAATTTGTAGAAGTAAAAGCTACAATCAAACTTTTTCCCAAAAAGTAATTTTGAGGATTTAATTCATGTGATATCTCGAGGAAGCTCCGACAATGAGTCTTCGAAGTAATCCAACTTTTGCTTTCATGTGCGGTTGTACTTTTTCGAAAAGTTTCTCTCTTTCATCTTGTGTTGTTAAAAAGTTGTTTGAGGAAAGCCAACAAAATTTCAGAGAAGTTGTTTACGGAACGCGTCTCCCCTTTTTAATTATCCCGAAGAGCTCTAATCGACCATTTTTGCTTAATCCCATCCCGAAGGGGCTTCCCACAAGGTACACCGACCCAAAAGCACAAAGGTGAGTGCCGAAGAAAACCGAAAAACACAACAATTTTCAGATAATCAGAATTGCCCTAATCTCAACATGGAATGCTACTCGCCCGGATAAAGGATACTTTACAGGCTGTGGGGGGGCTAAGCGGTTCCCGGGGGATTCCCAGTGATATAACTCGTCAAGTACAAGCAGTTTAGCCCTCAGCCTTCTACCCAGATAAATTCTAAAGTTTGCCAATCTTAAGACTGCTCCAGCTCGGGCGGATCTATCCCGAGGGCGCAAACTCCTCTCATAACAATTAACTCAGGAGAATTATTACATTTGCTCCGCGCCCGGGCGCCCAGCCCGTAGGGGCCTATTCAAATATCCCCGAAATTGAAAGTAACTCTTTCGGCCTCGGGTTACACAACTCTTGTTACTAATTGATATCCAGCTGCTTTTCTTGCCGTTCTTGCGTGTAATCTTAGGGCTCCGACGAGGTGTTCGAGTTTTCTTGGGGCTCCCGCAGAACGGCAAAAGAAACACACTAAAGCTCGGTGCCAATTAGGCTTCTTGTTAAAGAAAAACATCTTCCTTTCCGAGACCGTCACCTTTCCTGCAGCGGGAATTAAACAAGTTCTTGTTTTGCTCCCTGGATCCACATGGGTTTAGTACCTGCTCGAAAACGGAGACTGTCGATGTTTCCGGTAAAATTGGAAAGATCCCCATAAATGCCAAAATCAAAGTTTCCAGCTGCGTTCGCCATGTAAAAGTTGTTTCCAAGACTAAAGGTCTGTTTACCCAACTTTGTGGCCCCACAACAACCGTCGCATACTAAGAAAGCGCTTGTCCTCTATGCTCTCGTAATATTCCCTATTGTCAAGGGTTCAATTCGTGACTGTGGTAAGGAATTTAGTGAAATGCTAAAGGTTTCAATTGAACCCTTTGAGCACCCATCGTTTAAATTCAATGAAAACAGATTACGTTAAAAATCTTAAGGTACAAGCTCGGACTATGCATTGTGCGAAAATTCAATTATCCCAATTTATGTACTTTGGGAATCCCCAGGTGCAGTGCGTATGGGACAAGTAAGGCAAATATCGAAATTTGTAGAATTGAGTGAAATTTGATCGTTGAGCTCGACCTCTGTTTTTGTAATTTCCAGCTGAGTCCACCATAGGGTGCCTATATGAAATTGGCAAAAATGGCATCCAACCCTACCGAAGAGCGCGTTTCAAGAAAGTTATAATTTTTAATCGAATTTTCGCCAGTTTTATTTGTGCTTTTTTCCTTCACGCATATTCACAACGTTATTTCTGAACACGAAAAATCTTTCCTTCAGGCTGTTCACCCTTTCCCTTCTGTTTTTTTGGGAATTCACATGCCATTTGCGAAATATTTTAACTATGAGTACTTTTCTAATAAAAATTAAATAAAAATCTTCTTATATTAGGGAAATCAATGTCTATTTTCAAGAAAAAAGAGGTTTTTTTAATCGAAATGTAGAAACATAAGTATCCGGATTTCGTTCTTTTACCTATGGCATATTTTTCTAATACGACTATATTTTGAAAACCAGATAAAAACTCTAATAGCTCTTTGTAAGATTTGTTTCGCTTTCCAATCGAAAAAAATCACATTAAAATTGAAGATTTTTCCACAAAGCAGGTACTTATTAAAACGTTCGTACGTTTATGAATAGCGTAGAAACACACTCAAGCATTTGCATACTATCATCAACCCAAAGAAGAAAACCACCCCTTACTCTACGTTGTACTCTTGCCCTCAATTCAGTAAAAATTGTTATATATTACGATAATGGTATTTTTCAGTTCGGGGATTTGGAAAGCATCCTCCCATTTATAAAACCTACAATCCCACATTCAAGAAGTTCATTGTACTAGAAACAGATGAATTCAAATAGACAAATGAATGCAGTGCCACTTAACCTTATAAGTGGAGGTCGTTCGGAATAGTTGCGAAACCGCCTTTTTCCAGTTCGTAAACTTATTAATAATTCATCCTGAATTCATTCGAATCCAGTAACTGCCTGAGTCTTGACTGGCCAATTCGCTGCTGCATCTGGGCCACTTACACCCGGGAAAACGGGAAAAAGGCAGAAACGCAGGAGTCCATAGCTGCTGCAACTGAAATCCAGATCTCTATTCGAGCCCCGATATTTTCTCGCGACTCTCCTGTTCCGTATCTTGTATGCAAATCAAATTAAACCCATTTGCAAACAAACAAATTTCCACCCCCCGGCGACGCCTGCTGGTATCTTTTGTGCTGCTTCCGCTACCGCCTAAGGAGTCCTCTTTGATTTCATGGTTTCAGGGAAGTTGCTAAGGGTTCCTGCCGCATCGACGTAACCCGGAGCAGAATGACATCGTTTTCGTTAGAATCCAGAGCTACATGGATATAGTGTAAACATACAATGGACGCATGTCACCTTCATTGTTGCCAACCTGCATGTTACCCTGTCGCGTTTTTCTCGTTGCACGCCACACAATCGTCCTGGAAGCGTTCAAGGGGGGAAGAGAGCCCGAGTGACGTGTAAGAATTTACCAAGGAGAAAAAAGGCACTTTACCCTAAAGATTGGGGCCGGGAATAAAAAGACTCGCAAAGACTGTGAAGGAGGACTGTGAAAAAGGTAGAGGACGGTTGAGGACTGGGATAGGTAATTTCTAGCAACATAACAGCACTAAACCTTAAGGAGCAGTCTCGGCAGAGTATGCACTGTAATATTTATAAGATACGTGTACGCCGGAGAAGGGAAGGGAAGGAGCCAAGTGACGACCGGGGACTTTTCAGATCTTATGGCTAAATTCGTTTTAATAATTCACCAGATATAACATCGGATGAGCATCGCAGGCCCGATCCAACAGCCATTTGTTGCGCTCTCGTGTCCCTATATTCCTTATTCCACTTCAGTCAAACACTCTGAAGAAAGTCGCTGAAATTCTCGCTTTTATCTCTGAATCCCCTTTCAGCCTACCGAGGGACCTTTGCTCCCTTTTAATACTTTAATTTCGCAGCTTAAGTGAAATACGAATTTGGAGAAACATGGCTCCGTGTTTCCAAACGTCCCAGCGGCTGAGACGCCTTCTCCATTTCTGGATCTACTGGATCTGGATATCTGTGATTCGACTTACAATTTCCACTTTACTTCTCGTTTTGACCCTTATCTATAATTCAGCCTTTATTCTCGTGCAATTTTGTTTTTATAAGTTGCCGAATAATAAAGGCGAGTACGTGTCCCTTCAGCATGCGAACCCCAAGTAAGCCCGCTGAACCGAGGGAACCCTAAGAGCCCAGCGGATCCCCTCCCGCACCCAATTCGAAGAACTCCTTAATAATTAATTTTCCGATTCTGTTTCCGGGTCGGTGTTAAATACAAGCCACATCGCCTCATTAATATTCGTCGAACCGGGTGGCGGGTGCTTGACTTGCCGGTTGCCGCGATAAAGCAACCAGCTTATCAACCCTACTCCGGCTCTTGGGCGAAACTTTGCGAATTTTCGCAGATGATTAAGCTTTTGATGAAACTTGTAAAATCATGAATATCGACGCACTTCAGCGAAAACCCAGTTGCATGCAACCAGCGGTTTATTTAGTGAATGTATTTATTATTAAACTGTCGAATTTTTAATGCAATGTTGACGTGTCGATAAGCCCACTTTAAAGTGAAGCAACAAATGTATCAAGTGGAAATTCGCCGAAATCGAAAAAATGGGTATACCCATGCCACTGAACCCATTGTCAAAACTCTGCTTGCGTTATTAATGAAGCCGTTAGAGCACGCATGAATGGACACATTATTGAATGGTGAATATTTTAATTTTATGTGGTATCGCTCTTTAAATATAATCCACAATAATGAGGAGCCACTCACCTGTTGTCCACAGGGCTACAAACCTGTAAGATACAATTGTGCAAACAGGTATATTTTTAGCATATTTAATGATATGCACTTTTTCACCAAAAGGGATTACAATTGCGGCCGCGGTTGGAATTAGTGTGATTTAAATTAAATTTTCATCCGGATGAATTAATAAATCAGCACAAAATATGGAATTCAATAAACTGGCAAAGAATCGAATGCACCGAATTTGTTTGTAGTTAATCCGTAATCAAAATTACCGACAGTCAAATGGGATTTGGTGGTATAGATCTACAAGTGATTTGAACTTTTAGGTCTTTTTATGTAAGGCAGCGTGTGCTTTATTTCATTTTAATTAAATAAATAATATACGTATGGGAATGCATTGATCTTTGACAATTGTTTAGTCAGTGTAAAACATGTCGACACGTCGGTGTTTATAGCTTTTATAGTTAGTCTAACATCCAGCCCCACAAACTTAAGAACTTCGTCTACATAAAAACACTTTAGTTATATCCTCTTTACTATATTCATTTTATTTATTTTTAATTTAAAACATTTTTTTTAAACTAATTCGATGCCCCCTATTCTAGAATTGGACCAAAATCAAAAAATTATATTTAGTTTTAACAATAATTTTTACGCAAATCCGAAAAAATGCCAATTTATTTCGAACCAGCTTTTGAAATTTTTATTTATTTTTATGTTTATTTATATTTATTTCCTATTTAAAAACAAACTTGTTTGGTTTAATAATGAAAGCTGAAATAATTTCAAAAGGTCTAGTTTGTTTTTTGCAGAATTTAAAAATTGTCGAATTCAAAATTATATTTGGAATTTTTATTGTTAAATATTTTACGATTCCCACACTCTTACCATTTTTTGGAATATCAACCTTATCTGATGGACAAGTAGAAACACAACAATTTAAAGGATTTGATCTGTTTTTTTTTACACTTCCGCTTGTTTTTCAAAATAACCTTTAAGATTTTAATTATTACATTATTAATTATATTAAGATCCGTACAAATCATCACCGCAACATAAAGGAGCAAAGGGTCAACGTAAACTTATTATTTACTATTTTATCAACAAAAATATTAAATGCTGATAAGGAAATTTTCTGAAAAAAAGATGGCCCATTAGCCCCTCCATCTCCTAAACCTCGTATATTTCACTTTTTATAGCGTTTTAATGTGTAATTCGGTTAAAGCCAATTGCTAAAATGTGATTTATTGAATTTGGCTCTAACAACTGACAGGCTCAACGATATAATAAAACGCAGATATTAAATTTCATTATAAATTAAAGAAATATTGCAAACAGTTGTTGCAAAAGTAGTTCCCTGAAAATATGAGATACCACGAAAATTTTAACTTTCTACAAACTGGCGCGTTAATTGTATATATAAATATATATTTTTTTTTAATTTTAGAAAACATTTTGTTCTAAAGACTAAATTTTATACGATAGCTTATGTATTTGAGGCTTTCAAAACTTACAACACTTAAGACGTTTTAAAGTGTAAAGAATAACCCCAAAGGCGAATTGCTCACGCCCAGCGTCGAATAAAAAATATTGTTTCGTAAAGCCTCGGAGCCTGCAAGTTAATTAGTTTTTTCTACATGAACTGCATAAGGAAAATAATTTCGAGCAACTTTGGGAACTGTGCTCAAAGTGCGTTTAGTGAGACAGCAAGTCACGACATGCAGCAGAGGAGATTTCAATTTTTTATGTAAAGTGCAAACTGAAATTCATTAATTACTTTGAGTGCTCGTCAGGGCTGCAAAACGAGACGCAAGAAGTGGCTGAGTGGCTACAAAATGGCTGAGACACACCTGTGGGCATCCCTGGGCACCTGTACCTGCAGGAGTTCGTTAAAGCCCAGCCGTAAGGGCGATTCTATCAAGTAAGTGGATTTAATCGCCGAAAAATGCCGCGTCGCGAGTTAAACGGGATGTAAATAGACCTGTTACGAGGAGGAGTCCAGATATCGCCGGATTAATTAAACAGGTCCAAATGTACGATGAAGTGGGTAATAAAAGGAACGACAGGTATGCAGATGGGCTGGGAGCTCCCATTACATTATACCGGCGGTGAATGGCCCAAATGCCTTCATTAAGCCGCGTTTTCGCGATTTTTTCAGGTACGGTAATTGCATAAAGGAATTACGCTGCGGGAGCATAAATGTTTTAATAATAGCCATTTCAGCCGGAACAGCGAGCAATCTTGAATACGAAGCGAGTCACAGGTCGCATATTCAGGTAAAATTGTATCAATTATTTCTGACTCGACCGCTGCATTCAAAACTTCGGAAAATGTAATTCCTTCCTTTAGCAATGGAGGGTTCAAGGAAATTTCATTATTAAATCAAATTGGGCAAGCTGAAGCTCGCGCCGGGTGGTAGTAGACGGCGCGCCGCAACGGTAAGGCTCACTTTCTTGGAATTTAGCCTTTGCTTTTAAATGTTTCCAGCAATTTTCGCTGCTGGAAAATTATAGCAAGGCACGAACCACAAAATGAAAACCTCAAGGAAATTGATTCCTTTGAGCGGCGCAATTTCCATTCCTTCTATACCGGGAAACCCATTCCACGATCCGCGAAAATATGTTACTAGTATTGCTCCGTCTGAAAAAAGAAGAAATGTTTCGCGGAAAATTTGGCGGCGACCGGATCCCACCATCCAGGGACGAATTGTTTTGTAATATCACTTTCGAGTGTTGTAAAGTTGCTTTCGCTAAATAATTTAATGGTCTGCGTCCGCAGGGAAATCGAATTCCAGGCGAATGGTTGGCTAGTTAGTTTGTTCAATATGTAATTAGCGCAACCCTTTACGCGTTAGATTGGCATTTGTGCACCGTGTCCGGGACACGCTATTACGCTAATTTACTACTTATTACACTATCTAATTACTTTGTAAATTACTTTGCAATTACCTGACGTACATTGTAATTTGGTGTCTCTCTAAACTTGTTGTACTTACATTGATGTGTCTGAAACAGTTGATCTTGTTTTGGAGTATTTATACCAACCACTGTTTTGAATTTTTGTACTTTTGAAAATAGTACTTTCAAAAAGCTTAGCTTACCAATTAACTGTTCACTCATTAAGGCAACAGTGCTAAATCTAAACTCTATATTTTTTATTTGCATAGAGAGTTGGTTGACATCATTATGACTTAAATTATTATCTCGTTTTATTCAAAATCCACAACGTGGATAGAACGCCTTTTCTATAGAGACCAAAAGTATCACTGAGAGCGTAATTAAAACATATTTTCAACTTTTTACACAATTTTTCATTAAAATTTTTATGAAAGTTTCGAATATGTTCTTTTTTATTGAAAGCCATTCAATTACCCAACATTTATCTATATAATACTTTACAAGCTTGTTCCTCCCAGTTGCATTATCACATTATTATATATTGCTTTACCATGAATAAAATTGCAAATGAAAAGAAAATAAAAGTCGAAAAGATTTATTTATGGCATTTTAATAGAAACCAACTTACATTTTATATTGACATTTTTGGAAAAATTTTTGCGTTGGAATAAAATTTAAAACCGAGAAAAATTTCAAACATATTTTAGAAATCAATGTATGTGTATGGATATGTAACATCAATCTCAAGAAAATTGCACTACACATTTTTCCATCATCATAAATAGACCTCGAAAGGGTTAAAGTAAAATTTCTAAACTAATTAAAACGAAATTTGATGGACGTATGTTTTACATTCATAACATGGTTAAGTTTCTCGATGTTCTGTTTATTGGCCTAATATAATTTCATATATTTTGTTTAAAAGGCAGAAATAGATAAAATTAAAACTAAAGAGTTAATTATATTTTCCAACAATCATGTTCTACATTCAAAACCTTGAAATTATGCTATATATACTAGACAGTTTCATATAATTATTTTTACCACTACACGTACAAGTGATAATGGTCCATAAAAAATTTATAAGCATGACTTTTGCAAAAATAATTCATATTTCAAGCATTATCATTTAAGGCTTTTCCCAAACCCAACCCACATTTGCTTATTAAAAATTTATTACGGCCCGAATGTATGCCGATTGAACTATTCGACATCTTGGGAGCAATCTCTAATCGGCGAGTAAAATACACACAAGACAGCCCAGAACCCCAAAATAAAATATTCGCCCGGGTCAGTCTATAAAGACATAACTGGGAACACATTCGATTCATGCTGTCGACCTCAATTTTGTACATTCCGAAGAGCAGGAGGAGCCCCAGAAGATAAATAACTTCTCGTACACTTTCCGACTACATCAAAATCATATTTCGTCCGATGTTCAAAGGCATTCCAAAAACTTCCCGAAAGTAGGGAATAGTTGCGCTGGTTGCGCGCATCCACATTCCACATCCACCGCCCGGAGTCCGCACACGTCGAAAAACTATCTGGCTGCGGTTAACTGTGTTTACACATGAAGAAGCCTCATAACTTTGACTTATTTACGGCTTTTGTGGAGCCGGTCGAATTTAATACGTCATAAACCTGGAACGTCTGCATTAATAGCGAGGGCTTAAAAAGATTCATGACCGGGCCGGCCATTAAAGGAATATGTAAGCCACCAGCCAGGGAATTACCATGCGGATCTGCTATCAACCCTTAACCGGGATAAACTCCATACGGTCAATTACCACCGTCATCTCCAGCCAGTGACCCGGCCTTTGGGCATTTTTCAAAAATGGGATGTACTTAGACGTTTTTATGGCACCACATAAACATGTTGCCAGGGCTTCCAATCGATGCTGGCTTGGAGGCGTCGAGGGGCGCCAGTGTGCAGGGTGGTCATTTCTAATAGCCATCCGCCACATATCCCATAAATCAGAACGTAATGACTAGACGTGATGTTGCGGGAAATTAGCTGGCCCAGATAGATCCATTGTCTGAATTAATAATGGGGTGCGTTCCCAGAAACCATCAGAAACCATCAGAAACCCTGATCTTTGCTCACACGTCACACCGGCGAGCAAGTCAATGCCGGGGGTACCTACAGTGCAACAGATGCTGGCAAGTAGTCATTCATGGATTGCTCTTGTTTGGCACTTTAGAGCCCCCTTCGTTCTGTAGCCAGAAGAACCCTGCTCGATTGCACCCCGGTTGGGACCTGTTCCCGGGAACACGCAGACAGCCAGGGCGGCACGAAATTGAGTAACGAAATAATCGACGTGGGGGGTTGAAGGATTTCAGCCTCGAGGGTTCTCCATGCGATTGCAACACCCGATAAAGCCGCCTTACACATGTTACCCTTCGGAGCGAAATGAATTAAGTTTTCCGAGGCGATCGCCGGTCGTGATTGCAGCGGCACACTGCCACTTAGGTTAATTTTTATAGAGCTATTAAACTACATATTCGCCGCCGCCTTGCGAGAAATGTGGGAATCGGAGAGAAGGTTGCCCGGCCGCCACCAGGCAATTATGGGAAACGCCAGTTACTGCCTCAACTGACGACATTAATGTTGACGGGCACTTCCTTCCAGACCAACTTGGCATTATCTTGGCCTCTGGGTTTTTGCAGACCTGTTAACGACTAAATGGGTGCATTAGTTTGCTTACTGATGGGACACCGTAGTTAGTGCCAGTTCATGCAACTGTCGTCAAAGTAGCAGTTTCATACACCTATGTAAATGACTGCAAATTATTCTATCTACTTCTTGATAAAAGCAAAACTACTCTGCATAATTCATAGCCTGAGCATGAATGTTATTATATTATTTTTCAAATATGGAATATTGTTTCGATTTATATCTCTGTATTTTTTACAGCTCTTCTAATAAAACAGCATTAAATTTTTTAATTTGTCCAAAATTCTTCTACCTACAAAAAGAGATTTAACCCTTTGCGTTCACCGGGAGTCCAAAAAACCCCACCAGTTCTTTCAATAGAAATTTTTTTAAAATTTTGTTTTGAAGTGAAACGTTAATTTTAGATAAGTAAACAATTGGGTCTTGTCAAGAAGGCCTTTTTGTATGTCCAGAAATTTTTATGAGATGAAATCGCAAGTAATTGATAAACAGTGAAAAATTTCCCCGCGTGGGATCCCACGTTCTTATTTGGAGGTGCGACCGTAACGTGTTAATAAAGTTCCCATTTTTTATTGATATAAAAAGGGACTCGATTTTTCTTTCTCCCAAACCAAAACAAAAAACAGTAAATGAGGCTCGCGAAAGATGTGTTCTGTGCATAATTTGATTTGCTTTTTATGCGTAAAAATAATAATCTGGGCCTATTTTAAGTGAACAATCTCCATATAAGCCACAAACGAAAGGCTATCAACAAACTTTTTTTTTAAGTAACAAAAACAAATATAAATCTCATCTCCAATTTTTAAAAGATATTTATGATAAATGTTTGAAAAAAATTACATTATAAAACAAATGTTATATTTTTGGGTTGCTACTTCTATACGCCTTTATTTGATACCTAACACGATGAGCTTAAACAAATTTTTTCCCTTCCGTACAATCGTTCAAGAATTTTCCAATTTTTCCAGTTTTATCCAGCATATCGTCTTTTGAACGATTTGAGCACGGTTACAGGGAACTAGTATTACTACATTGCAAAATGTTATCATGTATAAAGATAGAATACTCTTCTAATAAATTGATAGATTTTTCATTTTCTGATGTGGAGAACAAGAATTTTAGAATACTCTACTGCTAAGTATATTAATTTTAATTAGACTTCAGAAAATTAGCAGAATTATGGTTTTAATTCTAGCAGAAAAGTCCAATTGAAATATTTTTATGAAATATATCAAACAGTGTTTCATTTACAAACTTTTATAGCGTAAAAATATCATAACATCATATCACATTTTCAACCCACCAATACACGAAATGTTATCCTTTAGTAAAATAATTCATATAATTTCATTTGAAAGTTTGTAAAGACATAAAATGTAAAGTATAAAATTAAAGAACAGTCCTACAGGCTATCAGTGCGTAGAATTTCTGGGATAATCCTGCAAAATAAAATCTCTAATGAGATAAATCGTAATCTGGCTTTTGTCTTTTTGGCCTTTTTGACAAAGCAACGCCTCATTAGAACGTAGACCTTGTCCCAAAAAAATTTTTTCTTCCTAAAAGGTTCAGGTTTCGTAAAAATGTTCAAATCCCAAAATATTTATGTTCCTAAGACTTTGTTTTCCTAAATTCTGTTTAAAGTAAAATTTTATGGAGCATTTTGAACTTTTCACTTAAATCTGGGTCCGGGTGTAGTCATCAGTTAAATTAAGAATTGCTAGATGTTAAGCACTTTAGTTTCTTCCTGAAAGGAAATTGATACGTCTCTTGAACACTTTAAAGATATTTAGTTCTAGCCGAATGCCTCAGTCTCCTTTCGGTCGGAGCCCTACTTCGTATCATTTGGGAACATTCTTACTGCCTAATAAGGTTACCAGTGTGTACGTTGTCTATGCTTTTCATTTATAAGGTAAGAAAACTTTTAATCCTCTCTGGAATTGTTTTCCTCATTTTTTTGGCAGGCCCCATCTCTATACAACTTTGATTTCTCGCAAAGTTTTGCCTGTTTCTGATACTCAAGTTACCTTCCTCTGGATACCTACGATCCATGGATCAACAGCGTCACTTGTCTTATTGTCAGCCAGGGGAGCTGCTACCCAAAACATTGCTATTCTGTTTTATTTGTGTTTTTATTGTTCTTCGACTTCCCGTTAAGTATTGCAACTTTATCTCCGGTAAGGGATTTGTCCCAGGAAGTAATTCCATCATCCCTTCTTCTCCCCGAAGGAGACATCGCCTTGAAAATAGCTTAGGGTAAAATTTAGCTAATTTTCCGCTAATTACCTCCAGCATTTGTTTCTCCGCCTTGTTTTGGGTCAATTTCTTGAAAGTTTTGCGGAAGGACCAGCCGCTCCCGAAGCTCCATTTCATTAAGGTTTTCTTTAGAAGGGCACATTATGCCTAGTTGTTACAATGCAACGCCTTCGGGAATTTTTCCCCATCTGGAAAACCTCGGCAGCGCATTACAGCGCGCGGCGAGTAACAATTAGTGAAAAAGTGCGGCGAAACAATAGGATGAAATCCACTGTTTCAAAGCACGGCCGCTGAACAGACCTTAGGACCGTATTTGAGGTGAACTTCAAAGCCGGCGTAAACAGGACAGAGCGTAAAAATTTCCAGATGGATTACTTTCCAGATCGAGCCTTCGAAGGCTGGGGTTCGAGGGCGGGCAATGCAAGAGCTAGAATCCGGGAAACACAGTGCCAGAAATCATGCAGCGGCACACTAGCGCCCCACACCCACTCCCGGAGCTGCGGTGCACTGCACACGTAATTGCGGCAGCATAATAAAAGGATTTCAACAACTTACAGGACTGGCGCCTAGAGCTGTTAGCACCGACTTTTTTTGTAATTAAACTGTAATAATGTGTAACGTCTATTGCGCGGCGCACTCAACGGAATGAATATTCTTGCGGGCGAGATTTCGCACTCGGCGCCCGTGTTTTTCATTCCATTTTTTCCCTTTATACCCTTCTATACTTTTTTTGTCAATTCCCTGCATAAACTTTGCACTTGTAGCACACTCATATGCTCATTTACATTTAGCCGCAAAAATCTGCAGAAATTAAAAGCCACCCCCACCGTAACGACTGTGTTCGGATATAGTAGGCCTTTCCAACGTCCTAGTTACTAGTACAACGACCTGGCTTCTACACAGCGGTTATTTATATCATCCTGAATTCTGGGATCTAGCTTAAATCCATGGAAAACGGGAGAGGTTATCCCGACGCGCCGCCATGCTGTATCGTATCCGTGGCACTTTTGGTGCACGAAAAATTTTTATCCACCAAATTGTCCACCAAATTATTCTGAATAGGCGCAAAGTGCACGACGGCATACGGCGCATATATTAGATGAAGTGCACTCGAAATTGTCTCATACACGACGAAAATTGTCACAGGCCTGAAAATGTGTCACGATTTTATCTATTGCTGCAATATTCACGATGAATATTTCGGTAACATTCTCCAGCAATAGAAACCACTTCTGTGATTTTTGAACTCTGCAGTATCCGGACGTTTTTCAGTGGCTGGTGATGCCCGAATGTTGGGAGATGGCCATTTTCAGATTCCTGGTAATAAATCTCCCCTAGTGAGAACTATGCCTTGTTGAAGGCATCCAAATCACCGGAACTATAAATTTTAATGGTATTTCTGGAAACGACTAGTTGATATAGCTTGCCCCTTAAATGGTACGTAATGTTAGAAAGACATTTAAAATCAAACTTACTAGCTCAGTTTCATATCGAATGTCTATGAATTTTTGTTTTTGAGATAACATCAAACGGTAAGATTTGCTTTCTATAGTTTAAAAAGTATCATTTGATCGATACTTAATAATTTTTTTTACTAAACTAATTTTATCCCTTAATTCATTTAAACTTCATTTATTAAAGGAGAAATTTAGTATTATTCTGTTCTCTACCTACAGAATTTGATGATTTTAGCTGTGTTATAAATCTTAAAATTTATACATTTGTCACCATAAGGTTTTAAATAATTAGTTAAAATGAATCAATTTCCCATTTATATGTAATAAAATAGAGATTACATTCACTCTTTTAATTCTGTACTGGAATTTCCAACTTAGGACCACAGGGTCTCCTTCATATTTCGACTGATATCAAAAAAGCTCCTTTTCCTGAAGAAACCAAGCAGATAATTTCTTCTTTTTTTTTAAAATCTTATTTGACTTCATAGGACTTTTAACTTTTTAGACTTTTAGGCTTTTAAACTTTTAGATTTGTTTTTATAATCCGTTCGAAAATAAGAAATAGATTTCATGTAAATAATTTGTACTCAGAAATTGGGGAGGAGACTTAGATGAATTCATTAAAAGTGAGAGTAGATTTTCTCCGTCTTCTTAAGGAAAAAGTATTTTACTCGTACTCTATCATATAAGAAGCAATTATAGACCTAAGAGGGACATATTTGTAACTCGGTAAACTCACAATGAAGATTAAAGCACTCAGGCGATAATTGTAATATGAACAAGTCTCTGCACTATATCTAAGTATGTTTCCAATATGGAAGACGAAGTCTGTCTAATACATTTCTATAACTAATCCTTTTCGGTGAAATTATGTTCAAGTTTATTTGAAATAATTGACTCAAATGTTACTAGGAACATGGTAGGCTTTGGCTCACGTGTGGCTTAAATTGTAGACCACCAAAAATTTCATATTTTTTAATTATAATTATAAAAAAAGCAAAACTACCGCATAAGAATAATACGAACATCGGTTGTGCATAGTTCATGAATTAAGGGACATATCAACGTTCATTAAAAGTTATACAGCTCAATTCGTAAGATATTTATAAGAATTTGAAAATATTTTTTCCTGAGGGATTTAAGTTGAAGTTGTTCTGCATTTACTAAAGTAATATTTCCTTCACTACAAATAAAAATCAAATCACGTTTCATGATCGTTTTCATTAAATGTGCCAGATCTTATCGATTCTACAGAATCAATAATCGAATGGTTTGCAAGTACCTCGTACAATACGTACAATGAGGGGATGCTTTAGTATCTCTTGCATTGACCGAGACTCCTTATAAAAGGAATCAATACACCCGGTGCCCTTTCGTTAAATTATGCAATTCAGTTGTATTTTTAAGAGTCCTGTTCGAGGGATAAATGTGAATGCAGAGCGCCTCGAAGAGACCCAGTGGTTTGGGTGCTTCAACAACAACCATTCATATTCTGTCCGAGACACAGAAAATTTCCTCCTGCCAGTACCTTTTATGATCCAGAGAACAAACATCGTTTGTCTTTGAATTCGCAAGGCTCTTCCGATATTGATTGAATTGCTTCTTCTAACCTACTTCATCTTTGTGCTCCGTTGTCGCAGGCGCTCCACTGCAGTTCCTGCTGCAGAATTTTCTTGAGGTCAAAATATTCATTTAACTACCAATTTGGAGACCATCTGCGTTCGCTGCGCTTATTTCTCAAGAGTATTTTACGCTAGATTGGTTAGCGGGTTCCTTTATGCTTCCATTTGCCTTTATGGTTACTTAATAACTAGCATAGCAACCGGCATAATGACGGGAAATTGGAAGATGACTGAAAAGAAGCTCTCCTAGGCTTCTTAACATTCGCGAAATTACGTACTAGTGGGCTGAGTTGGCTCTTGTAATTATAATCACGGGATTGCCATCGTCTAGGTCTCGATTAAAAATTTTGTGTTTGCAAACAGACTACAACCATCCCCAAATGATGGTCTTTGAAACTTGACTTTAACCCTTGGATTTTAGAATATTTTTAGTTTCCTAATTTAAGTAGTAGTGATATTTTTGTCCATAACACAGATCGATATACAATTCGATATAAAAGCAGAATAGACTATACAGAGATATTTGCTTGATTTTTAATTTCCTTTTTTAAATTCTTTATTAGCAAAAGTTTTCTGAAATCATGTTCTTTTTTCGTAGTAATTCGTACATTAAAATTCCTATAGAAATTGATAGAAATACAAACATCAATCCGAAATCAACAAAATTTTAAGTTAATTTTAATTTGATTTTTAAATGAATAAAATATATTTTCGTTTATCTCGATTACTAACACTAACATTTTTTTTTCCCGGTAATTCCAGTCACACTTCAAAGTCATAGATTTTACCTCCGATAATTAGATCAAAAGTATCATCGATTTATTCTTGGAAATTGACGACATTAAGAGATATAATTTTTGCATGTACAAAAATGTGCAAAATAAAATTAATATTAGCTTACACGTTAAATGTAATTAGTTCTAGTTCTAAAAGTTTTTATTCATAACTTTTATTTTTTTAATTTTTATGACTAGCACGAAAAATATTACATAAAGCAATTGGTAAATATTTTAAAATCTGATAAAATGTATTGCTTTAAAAGTGAACAATTTATAATTAGAAAAAACCGGAGTTTTCAAGGTTTCCTATTAACCTCTTAAATTGTTAAGTTGGGCAGGAGAGAAATTCGTATTAATTATATCTACAAATTTTTATTTTCACGATTCTGTGGCTTTCTGTTTCTGATTCTGTTGCCATTTGTTTATTTAAATATTAAATAATAAATTGTTAAATTCATACAAAAAACTTACCTTTAATTCAATTTTTTATAAGTATGATTTCATTCCATCAACCTTAAAATCTGCAAATAAAAAAGTGTGCATTTTAATAAAGATATTTTATTTCTGTGTCTTTAAATATATTTAAACATTTATTTCTTAAGCAATAAAAATTATAATAAAAACTATTCTCGTAAATACTTTGAAAAATACTTTAATGTACCCAATCTGTACCTAGATACAGAAAGTATGCTTAAAGTAAACTTAAATTAAAAAATAACAAAGCCATCGGCATGTTTATATTTGCCAAAAAATAATTGTACTTCGTAATTTTTAGTTCGTTACTCAATTCGTAGTTGGAATACCAACTTCGGATCAATATTGCCCACAAGCACTATCAATTGGTTTATAAATTAACAGGTAGTCAATCTATGAAGTACCGAGCATTTCCAGTGCGGAGGCGTGCTAGGGTCATGCAGCAGGACGTGCACTTTAATTAGAAATTGTCAGGAGGCGAACATCCACAGAACTAGTTTATTAGTAAAATCAATTCCTATCAGATATTCTATTAACTGTTGGACATCATGACGTAATAGTTCGCATTACGTGGAGGAAGTATGGACGTAGCTGACTGAGGTGAAGAGCTATAAATCAGCACTTTCTTGGCTCGACAGTGACACATATTCCCAGTCTGGCTATTCAAGCAATAACAATTTGATATCTGATGTCAATTGACCATGTCAGTTGGAGAGACTCTATGGCCACTCGGGGAGCGGAAAGACTGTCTGGAAGGCAGCAGGAAGTCGTTTGACGCCGCCTGAAAGGATTTCACATTAAATGAGGCTGAGGCTTCACTTTTACGAGTTCCCCCGTCAATCACAGAGCAAACAATTCTGGCAGCTATTTGCTGTCATCAAGACTAAACAGGATGTGACCACATTCTTACTTCGATTAAAAGTACATACATACACAGCTTTTGCGTGTGACGATCAATACGGCAGATGAATCGCCATTACACCTTTAAGAAAGTATATTTTTGTCAACAGTAAGTGACTAATATTTAGCAATCACTGTTGTATACCGTACTGTACGCGGCAATGCTACAGTTTCTGAAGCATCTTGCATATTCAGCGTATGCAAGTAGCATCGTGACGTACACCAAAACCTTCTGGGATAAACGTTTAGAACGTTGGTGAATGGTGAAAATCGCATTGAAATCCACTCGGTAGTTCTCGTAATTTTGATGAACACCGAAAAAAACAGACTTTGTTTTATAAGTAAGAGTGATGATATATTTCCCAAAAAGTTCGGTTTATAAATTTTTAAAAACTACACCTGCAGGATTGAATCGATATTTCAAAGGTACCTTTATTTGATTGTATCACACAAGAACTATTATATAGTCTCACAAGTTTATTTTTGATGTGAATGTCAAGAAAAATTTGAAGAGGACTGATTTCTCGATGACTCTAATATCATATTCGTTATTTTTCAATAATTAAAAACCCGGTAATGTTGACTTAAAAAATTTGCTCCGAAATTTGTACACTACTACCCTTTAATTAAAAAAATAATCTATAACAAAAACTAACTGCCTTTATTATTTTTTATTTAGGACTAAACTAATCTTAAAATGTTTAAAACACATTGCTTTGCTCCCAAGATCAAATAATTTTCGCTTTCTGTAGTTTTTGGCAACCCGAGTCTTCAACCCTTTCTATTTTTAATAACAAATTTTGTAAGATTATGCGTGTAATAGTTGTTCTCACATAAAAGTATAAGAGGTTATATTGCGATTATTTACATTACATCGACTTCTAATTTGTGAATGTGTTCAGATACCGGCAGAATTTTTAAAGACGTGACTCCATCGAAACCCTAAAATACCCCCCGGGGCATGCATTGTACATGAACAGCACATGAAGTACAAGTTCAATGTATGCCAGTTATTGTTTTCGCACGTGATCATTTTGCATAAGGCAAGAAATAGCAAAAGAAAACGGAAAGGATCCTTGAGATGCTATCATCAGGTGAGACCCTGAGAGGGTATGGTGACCCGTTCAGGTTCATACATGCACACGCGAAGTATTCGGTGATACAAAATCAATTTACCGCTGGTGCCGGTGCAAAAACGTACAGAATTATTGAATTATAAGTGAATAATTCAGGGATTGTCGTGTACGGCAGGTACTCCACAAAAAAGCACTCGCCCAGCACGGTTTTCGGTATGCAGGGCAAAATGCGCTTCCGTGCTCGGAATTTTCAAGGTGGAATTTGAGGAAAAAGCATGACGACTCCCTGCTGGGAAGAGATCCACTATATGGTTTCAAAACCGGCGAGGACCAAAATTACTTGATAAGGAACAACCAAACTGCCGTAGTTGTTAAAAAGCGATCCAGGCGTACTTGTGATAAATCAGAAGAAATTTCCCACGTTCAGCTCAGAATTCTCGTTAAACAAGAACAGTTGACCGAATTTAAATAATTACGTAAACTGATGGCCTTGCAGTTACGGCCAGTTTCAAATTTCTTTCTTTCCGCAGTTTTCTCCGCAAATCCCGCCATTATGTAGCCTGACCTGGAAACCTAGCCTAGGACTACATTCGGGCCGCATTTGCATTGCATGCATAAATATCTCCCTTCTGTTTCGGTTTTATTCCAGACATGTTTCAAAAGAGTCTGGGTCAGTCCCAAGCCAGAGGAGCAGAAAACGTGTTAATAAAGTCGACAGACTGCCTTCCCCAGGGCTCCCAACTGAGCCTATACTCAAAGGTGACCCCAATGAAGTCCGATTGTTTCCTTTCCTTTTGCGAGTGAACGAATGAATATTTAAGTTAATTTACCTCCGAACAATGCAGTGGCAATGATTTATTAAAGTTTCCATTTATTCTCGTTTAAATGGGAATACTCATTTCATCGTTAATTTTACCCGATAAGTAATTTTAAACCAAACAAAGGTGTGTTTAACTTAAACATATCTGCATTCTTGGAAAAGAAAACGTATAGAAACATGGAGCAACTTTATTATGACTAGGTGAAGCTCACAGTAAATAAAAATAAAGAAAGTACTACTTAATTCTATAACTTGGCCTATGAGCTACCCTATAAAAAACTTAAAATCGAATTGTTATGTACACATCAAATAAATACATGCCCATATTTGTACTTATCATTAAAAGTGAGCACCTAAGTTGGTTTATTGAAAACACGAAATCTTTCGATTAGCTATGGAATATATTTTCATTCAAATGGCTAGCTCGGTTTGGGATCAATATGGTGCTTAAATGCCTGAATCGTTTCTGGATTGTTAGCATAACATCGATCTTTAATAGCATCCCACAAAAAAGAGGCCAACGGCGTCAAATCGCAGCTCTGCGGAAGCCAAGCAACATCACTAAAACGGCTGATTACACGATTATTGAACTTAGTGCGCAAAAGATCGATTGTTGGACGACTTGTGTGGCACGTAGCGCCATCCTGCTGGAACCAGAGTTCGTCCAAGTCCAATTCCTCAATTTCTAGCAAAAAGAAAAAAATCGGCTCCCTGTAGCGCTCTCCGTTGTCTTTACGTTGTTGCCATCTTCATCTTCGAAGAAAAATGGGCCAATAATGCGGCCACTTCAAAAACCACACCAAACAGCCACACGCTGATGATACAGTGGCTTTTCTACCACTCCGTGAGGGTTTCCCGAGGCCCAAAAACAGCAATTTTGCTTGTTTACATAGCCGCCGAGATGAAAATGCTCCTCATCCGAAAATATGATTTTTTCAGCAAACTTGACGTCTATTTCGTGCTGCTCTAAAACCCTCAAACGAATTTTCCAATTTATTAAATAAGTGGACAACTTACAAGATTTTGTACCATCGTACTGGACGATCGACACATGAAAGTGTCTAATTTAAACATAATTAATTTATTAACATTACTAACAGCTCAGCGTTGATATTAAATAAAACGCGCCAGGACCAAAGACTTGAACTTTCAATTTCTGATACGATTGACAAGTTGTGTTGCAACTGATCCGCCGAGGCTGCTCATTTAAATGCGGACGTGCATTCTTTGGCTCGCTCTGATCTTATATTTGAGTTATTCTCAGCTTATACTTTCTTGCTTTCTTAGAATTTATAACTACAATATCTTTAGTCAATCTATTGTTACTATACGGACGCTTTTTTTAAATATTTTAATGTAAACAATTAATACTGATAAAAAGATCTTGAAGAAGTACAAGTAGCTATACTATGGGTTCAACGTGTTAATTAATTAATTTAAATCGTAATTTTTTTCCCGCAACTAGTCTACAAAAATAGTGATAAATGTCGTAATGGCTATTTCATAAAATATTTTTGATAGAAATCTGAATAATGGTTAAAATTCCGTAAAAGCTACGCCCTTAGAAATGTTAGAATAAATATGAGTATTACAAAATATCCTCTTTGCATTCACCAAAATCATTTACTAAAGCTAGTCACCATCACTATGCACGTAAATATGAAATCATAATTCCTGAAAACCTCCTTTCATTGCCCGCATTCACAATAATTTTAATTTTGACCTTATGAAATTCAAAATTATGCAGAGTAAATTTCTTGGGGTGTGCTCAAATCACAGAACTCGGGCATTCAGTCCACAAAATCATATTTCAACCAGCTGAACGGGCACAACTATTCCTGGCCATATTAACCAATAAAATGCAAAGGTGAATGAACAGCCGCACGTTCCCACATAAATAAAGGTTCAGGTATGCAGCACGGCCGAGCTCTTCTCATTCGGCATGCTGTACAGAAACGCGTCGAATAAATTAAATTTTCTAGGACATATCTGAGCCGGATTGGAATCCTTTTGCTGGCCTCCTCCCGGCCTGCCCAGCGTCCCCGTGCATAGTCGGAATCATCCGGAACTTGCTACAGGCCATTTTAAATAAATAGACGATTTTCTTTCTTATTTGCAGCGACTACAGGCGCAGCATCCGGTTCCTGAGGGATGTTGTGGCATCCAGAACGGGAGAACGGACGCTTGAATTTTTCCTAGTTATAAATTTCATTTCGTTGTGGTCGAGCAGAAGGCATTTTCTGCACAGAGCCCCCTTTGATGGGAATTCGTCCATCTCCTTGCACCTACGTGAAACGCCAGGGCCAGGGTTGCTTCTTAGTCCTTGGATATAGCTCTCCTGAATGTACCTCATTATTTCTTGTTTAACAGAGTTGCCCAGCGAGTTTTTGAACTGGATACAAAACATGGTGTATAAAAATTCCTCGTGTTATTAAAATTGGCGAAGGTTCAAACCGGGTTTAATGCAATAAGCGCCATTTTGAATACAATGTATTCCCGGGGTCTACCGCTGTGCTCATAGTACGCAGGAAAGAGTACGTCCTTTATTTTGCATCCCGTGTTTAGAGAATATTTTTCCATCCGAAAAGGAAATTAATTTATAGAGTGTGCATTGGACATTCTTACAGAATTCGCATTCTGTGCCAGATGTACCTCGTCCAGGTCATCTGTGACGCAAAAGGACCAGCCGTTGCCTTGGTATAGCTGAGGATTTAACAGTTTTAGACGATCTATATTTACTTTAAATTAAAAGCTTATGATAAAAATTTCGTTTCGGGCTAATTGGAGATTTAAGACTTAATTTTTTCTTATTTTCTTATTTTCTCTTATTTTGTATCTAATGGACATTGCATCCTTCATTATGAATAAGCTGCCTGCCTATTCTGAAATTAATATTAAAGTAACTATTTTTAAGATCGAGAACTGTTAAAAATTCCATCGTTAGATTCTTGGAAAAAATTGTTTATCATGAAACAGGAAAATCCCATGTCAGCAAAGCATTTGTATATTTACAAGCGTAGGTCTTTGGGTTCACATTACTTACATTTTTATATCAAGGACAAGTAATAATTGCAATTTTAGAATTTACGTTCTGTACCTACCTTTTAAGGTGGGTAAATTGGTGGAATTTGAAAATAATTAAACAGATACAAAATCCACGAACTGTGTAGAAATTTGTCATTGACATTAGGAGTTCCTTATCTTTTAGATATTTCTCCCCAAAGCAAAATTAAGGTCATAAGGCCCTAATAAGAGGATGTTCTTCTTTGTTTAATTACATTTAAAAATTAAATAACGCCATCGACGACAAGAGATAAAATAAACCCTAAAGGATGGAATTAGAGAACAGTTCAGTTGATAATTGCTACCAAAATAACTGGTCCAAATTGTTCCTAAAAGTTAGATTAAAACCTAATTAAAAATAATATACAGAAGAATAATTAGAATTTACGCGTTTTTGATGTTTTGAATTTTTAAATCAATTAATGATAACGAACAGCAACAATCAGAAATGACATTCTAACTTTTCTAAATATTCTATTACAAACAAATCTAAAAATTTTAGCGTTTTTGGCGACTTTCGAATTTTTCGTGGTTTTCTCTGTATTTTTGTAACTTGTATTTACGTTAAGGGTTACATAACTTTCTTGATTGATAAAAAAGCCTCTATTTAATTACACCGGCAATATTTTATCATTTTTGGACTCTTTCTACTTTTAATTAAATTTCAAGGCTATGTTGAAAAATATTATTCAATTCTTAATTAAAAAAGTTTAAGCCTAGTTAAAAACGAAATAGTACTGTAAACTTAGTAGTCATTTAAAAAATAACTTCATGTATAAAAATATCAGTTCTTAGTACAGAAATATTCTTTCTCTTTTAAGTGTTATTGAGTAAATTTTATAACTCTCAATTTCGTCTGCATTTTAGCTTACTTCTTAAAAGTATTTGAAAGGACATTGCCGTATTATAGCAAGAAACAAATGCTTCTACAGTAGAAGATTTAAAGAACTGAAATGTTAAAGTTGTATTCTCCTTGGGAATGAATAAACAACGTTCAAAACGTATGTGCTCCCCCACACATACCACCTACTGTAATTAGAGACAGCTAAAAGTAAGCTGCATCTTTTTCTTAGTCGTTCTTTAAAAGTCTGCTAATGGGCAAAAAAGCAAAAATACTTGGAAAAGCGTTAATCTTCAGAAAACCGTCATGAAATTTTCTTTAAGATAAGTGTACTCTTTCTAAGTATCGCTACTTCAGCACATTATTAAATTGCAGCATAACTCTTTGGGGTTCTGCTTCAATGTAACAGCCTAGGCACAGGATGTTGACCTATAA
Organism: Proctacanthus coquilletti; assembly: GCA_001932985.1. NCBI lineage: Eukaryota > Metazoa > Arthropoda > Insecta > Diptera > Asilidae > Proctacanthus > Proctacanthus coquilletti. The sequence continues at coordinate 125,265 of MNCL01000052.1, read as the reverse complement.
AACATCCTCGCAATTCTCGGCGCACTATCAAATCATTCATTGGAAATCAATGTGAAAAAAGAGGAATGAAATACTTAAACGTTTGCAAACACCTGAGAGACAAACAATAAGTTGACAAGCTTGTTCAACAATTTGTTTAGTTACCAGTTTCCTTACCTGAAAATATTTACATGATGTGCAGGTACGACGTAAACTGTGACACGGGAATGCACTACAATGTTTACTCACGCTGAAAAACACCCCGAACAGCAGCAGGAAACTCTAAGTGTAATTAAGTAAATTTTCTACACTGCTGTTCTTAATTGGATCCTTCCTGTTTGAACGCGCTCCCGGCTCAGTAAGGGGCAGCAACAGTTGTGCACGTCGGATTCTGAGTGCGCAAAGTCTGCTCGAAAACGCGCCATTTAACAAGTGCCTGTTTTGAAGCAAATGAGTTAATACCTTATTGGGTTGGGTTTGCCATGACCAAAAGAATCCTTTGTTCTTCCAATCAGATTTAAGGAAACTCCGGGAAGGAGATGCCTCAGAGACTCGTAGAAGAGCCAACCAAAACTTTTAAACTGTTCCGAGTTAAATTCGCGTGATAATTGTCCGTTGCGCTATTGTTCCAGTTATATTCAAAAGTTATATATTTCCAAACAATTGTGTGGCAAAATTTAAAATACCTTACCGCCCGGTGGAACCTTTTTAAGCCCGGTTAGGCTACGTAATATTTTCCCAAGACGTTTAACAGGGAGCCAGGAGTCAGAAGAAAGGTATGCGCTGCGCTCGCTGGCCCGCATACTCGGGACCAACTTTAACCGAAGTATACGAAACTTCGTCGGAAAACTTGAAACAGCTAGAGCTCAATTTTGAAATAAATCAACCTCTTCGTATTATATAATGAAAATTGTTCATCTTTTGCGAATGAATTGCGAAGGTCAGAAAGTTCTAAAATGCCTTAAAGTTTCTTCTACCTTTCGGAAAGGGAAATAATTCAGCAGCAGAGAAGATTTTGACTGGAACCTCCACTTGTTTATTGAATAATTTCCTGGGAATTTATTGTAGTGAATTTCAGTCCCCACGGCATGCACGTTGTGCGCGATCATGCGGATAATAGTTTTCCAAAATTAACAATTTTCTATTAAGTATTTCTAATTGACGTGCATGCCAATCTCACAACCACTTGATAATGTTGCTCCAGTTCACTTCAGTGTTTTGAAACTGCTAAAGTATTTCTAATAGTTGACTATTATTTTAGTATTTAAACCCTATTTGAGGTTGGGAACGGCTGTTCAATTTTAAACCTTTCTTCCCTATGGTAACAACTTATTTTTTAGAAACTGGTTTCTATCAGAACTTAGCTACTGAATGTACATTTTAAATCTAACCAATCTCCGAAAATGTCAGCACGAGCTTAAATCGTATCGAGCTTTGAGAGTACCTTCTTTTAAGGTCACTTCGTATATTGTCTCAGGCAAGTTCTAAAAAAGCAGTTCATTGCCACAAATTGTAACGATAAATTATTATATAAAAATTTCTATTTTAGTTAAAGTATAGATAAGCATTGTGAGTAATAATCATGACTATAACAATCATTACGAGTACATTTAAAAATCTACGTTTAACATCTCTAAGGATATTGCTAGATGATTGCCTTAGATTTCTTTATTTTCTTAATTTTTACTAAATAATTGTATTTTAAAATCAAACAAAGTTATTTGACAAATTATTATGAAAATTATTGGGAATATTAAAAATTATAATTTATATTTATTCATAGTTTTATATAATATTGTAATTTTCATTTTTACTTAATTTTAGTTACATTCGTCACATTGTTGTGATATAAACGCAAGCTGAAAAGTGAAATCAAAAGATATGTGTAAAACATTTAAGATACATTAATTCAAATCATTAATTAAAGTTAAAAATAAAGTGTCTATACTTATTATACTCTATTTAAATTTTTCTTATTGATGAAATACGAATAAAAAATTCAGACGGAATTTTTAAACCCGATTTAGAAAAAAATTGAATGATTAAGTACTGCTTTAACGTGAAACATTTTTTTAATTCGAAATTACTCACTGTCAGTCTGAAGTTTATACGTATACACAAAATTTAAGCTATTTTACAGTCTCCAATAAAAAAATGCCATTCAAACGTGTAATTCAGTTGGAATAATGTCGCAATTCAAAAGCGCCTCGCAAGTCCTGGATAAGTTGGGTTAAATGTCATGCACTTGACCCCAGCCTACCCCAGCTTGCAAATGTTAGACCTGAGACGTCCACTTGGATCCCGCTAGTGCTTTGCGATAACCTTTTGAAATGAGTAGAAGAAAGACCTGCTAGATAAAAGGACTGACAAAAAACGAGGATGAATGTGAAATTCTCAAGTGATGTTTTTAAAATTCCAGTTTTTATTTTAAAATCAAATTGAGATTTTCGCTAAAAGGGAAGAGCGAATTTTGTGGATTTTAATGAGTGCTGCATAAATGTCTTCTTTTCAGGAATTGAAATAGTTATTCACGATAGCATGCCCGTGCCAGTAGTGCTCTTCTGCCACTCAATTCTGATGAGAGAGTTAGAAAGTGTTAGTTTATCTTAATGCATTTAAAAATTGGCTTTTGGGCTTAATAGAAATAATAAAAAAGGTTTTCAATTTCAAATTAATTTTTCAGCGTGCATTCACACGATTTTGTTTAAATGGTATAAATGATGATTATTCAAATGTTACTGAGATCCATGAACAGAGTTGATTTCGCGCTAGTCAAAATATGGTGCCTCATGTACAAGTTGAAATATGTTTCTACTGAGCCCTTTTCCATCATATCACTTCTTTAAAAATTAATTTTCTTGTATTATAGTAAAATCTATTATTATTTCAACCTTTACCTAGAGAAGCGTTCATATACAGACTTTAATATAGGCTCAAAAAATATGTTCAATTATGAAGACAATAAATTCTTTTTCGTGCCAATCAAAGTGAAGAAATTTTCTATAAATTTTCGACCGACAGGAGAATTTCATAAAACCAGCTCTGAATAGAATACGAAACCAATTGTGACCTAATTTCGTAACATTTGCACGTACTGAAATCAAGACAGGTAGACAATGGAAAGGCGAGAGGTGTTAATTTTTAATGGAACGAAAAAGCCAGCACAGAGGACAGCCAAATAGGGTAGTGAGCTTTCCTGAAATTAATACACTATACAAGAAAACGCTTCCTAAATTAATGCAAACAGTGCCCAGGAACACTTTGCGAAGCGTCTGAATTAAAATATTCAGGGGATGTTCAGGGAGCTTAATGGAGCAGAAGGTTAAATGGAACCTAACAACGGTAATGCCCGTAGATAGCCCTAACCACTACCTGTATCTTATATATGTAGGTACGACAAAACGAACACAGATTTTTTTCCAGGTTTCCTATCCCATAATGCGCCAGAATACAGGAACACTAGAGCTTCCGATAACTGAAACATTTTATATTGGCTTTGTAGCGCGAAAGGTGGTTTTAGGGATGATTGTGTACTTTGGAGCAATTTCGACCGAAACAAAAACGAAGAACATATAAGGGTCAAATTAAAAGAAAGAAATCGAAGCAAGGATATCACGTTCGCTATTATTCAAAACGACTCGAATTTCAAGACCAATGGCGCCAAAAAGAAGATGGTGGCCTTTTGTGAAGACGCACATCCTCGGCGGTTTTCAAATTGTCCCACATGGAACTGGTGAAGGGGTTTGCGAAAGGGTTCGTCCGACTGCACAGTATGACTGCTTAATAAATCACCTTCAAATTATTTGTTTTGATGAGTGCGTTGCCGATAGTGACAGTGACTGATTAGAGGAGGTGGGAAGAACGTTAATGGTAAATAAATTATTCAGATGAGGTGTTTCGGGTTTCTAGCCTTTCCAGAATTCTATAATAGAGCGTCTTCTTTATTTTAAAATTTTAATGTCTACCTCTATTACATATGAAAGCATTAGTAACTAGAGACTTTTCTGAAAGAAACACCTTGGTAAAATCAAATAAAAGCGTTGTTTTATCTTGCCCCAAATAAGGAAATTGGTAATTGGAATTGGTAAACTTGGTAATTTTTACTATGAAATAGTTAAAATATTGTGAAATTATTTTACTATTACGATAGTAAATCTACTATTTTTCCTCATATCTTCACAAGAATTGCTTATTTATTTCAAATAAGATTTTCAGTTATCACTTATTAAAAGTGAATGGGCTTGTTCAACTATTTTACCTTGGTTAGATTAATAATTTTGTCAATGTTTAAATTAACTACAATATTGTTTGGTTTTGCAATTTAACTACAATTTTTAATAATTGTCATTTGACTACGAAAAATAATTAATTTAAGCAAGTTTATTTCTTTCAGTGTAACACTTTTAAATCCTTAGCACTTTTCAAACCCTTTTTTGACATATTTAAATAAAGCGATGACGATAATTTAAACAGTGTCTTTGAGATGGTTCTTTCTAGTAGTATTATTAACTTCTACACAGGTACGACGTATCCAAGTGAATACGAATCACGGAGCCCCAAAATGTTACCGAAAATATATCGTGTCGGCCTTTTAGGCAAGAGGGCCAAGTTTATTACATTCTCGCGATTGATATCTGATATTCTGATTTTGAACTACCCACTTTTAGGATTCAATATTTACGGGCAAATATCAAAATAAACAGAAAACTTTATAGGGACGTATGTGAGCCTCTATATGAGCCGATTGTTTGTCAAATCAATTAACTCCATATTTCAGAAAGACGAGACAGTTGAGAAAGTTTCACTATTTTGGAAATATCTTCTAAATAAACGGGTAAATAAATTAATATAATAATTGAATTAAAACATTTATTTAATTTTCGCTGCATGCTTTAATTAAAAATGTACTAAGTGGGATAAAATAAGCATTTTTTAGTCTTTATAACTGCTCTCAATACTTGTGTAAGAGTTCTCGGTTTTAAATGACGAGGTGTTCATTTAATATTCTTGACATTTAATACCTTCACTTCAAGGCACAGGCTACGCTTTTATCTCTAATCACATAAATCCAAGAACTCTGAGGGTTCATTGCATAAGTATTGAGGACACTCTGTAAGAGCTTTGAAGAAAAATTTAATTTATCCTTTTTAATGCTACTTAAATAAAGACATCTTAAAAAAAACAAAAATACCTTTTCTTAAGTTCCTTTTTAATGTATTATACTATAATAATACCGATTTTAATGTAATTATACTATAAATACGCATGGACGTGGAGCGTACTGTTTTAAACTAATATCTACGTCCTTCTACAGAAGTACACCCATCCCTCGGTTTACACACACGTTAGTATGCATAGTATGCATATAAAAAGGTAGAACAGGTTCCACCGAAACTTAAACCGTGTAAATCGAATCAAAGAATATACGAAAATGTCGTAAATATGTTCATAATCACCGTGTAAAATGAGGCAAGAATGTCATGGAAAAACGGAGATTGGTTTCACTGAATGAAAAATCTTGAAATTGAAGTCGAATTGTATTCAAATAATATTCAAACATACGTTTTTCAGGCTATAAATTATATTTGAATGCATTTATGAAAATGAAAGACGTAAAAACAAATTACAAATTACACGTAGGAAATAAAAACAAAGAAAATTAACACCAATCTTTATTTGACGCCAGAGGTTCCAAAAAGCAGGGTTCTTCTTTTCTTTGGTTGTCGTACAAATCACAATCCGAGTCCCTAAAAGAAATTTAAGGAGCATGTCTTACTTTGTAGTAGCTACCATTTCACGAGTTTTTTTTCGGGTTCGATAATTATAGCAGATTTTGGTTAATGTTACCAATATAGTGATCAACATTTGTTTGCTCTAGCGGACGCGTTTGCGAATCCTTTCATATAGAATAAGCGCATTTCTTTATTGCTCTCTGAAACTTCAAGTCTCTTTCAATATTTGAATCTGTGTTGTAATTGAGTTTATGTAGCAATCGCGTTCAGTGCGTGTATAATAATCGAAAAAGTAGAAAATACATATATTTTTTTTTAATTTGAAAACCGTGTAAGTCAAGTGCCGTGTAAATCGAGGGATGGGTGAAATGCGGTGTGTATTAGTCCTGACTAATTCTTATTTTGATATCTAAATGCAGTTTGGATTTACCTTGTCATATTTTTACCGAGTTTACCTGTCATGCTTAAATTATTGCTCATAAGCTCCATAGCAAAATACTATTAATTTTGCATGTACATATTTGACATATTATTAAAATATAGATTTTTACAATGGGAACATTCTCTTCCAATTTGACGGATGCCTTAAATTAAAATTAAACATTTAAAATATTAACAAACAGGAAAGTCTCTAATTCTACTCGGAACGTATAAAATCGCTAAAAATGTAAGAGACAGTTTGTCATTAGCACGACTTTAAAATAGTAAGCCGCATTCTGAAATATTGTACCTTAACAAATTATACGTGATGAAAAACTTTATCATATTTTCCGAACTGAAGAGCACCAAACCTACTGCATACACCTCCTTTTACGCCAACCGCCAAGCCTTAGGGGGATTTTAGACAGAAACCTGGTAAAGTTTAGAAACTGGTTAAAACTAAAAATGCTGTATGTTAATTTTGTTGTTAATTATATTTTTGATAGGTATATCTGATATTTAACGTTTACTATGGAAGAATTGTGTTGCTAGGCTTTGTAGAAGTGCAAACTAAGATTAAAATCATTTACTCCAGTACAAATGTTAAATTGCTTAATATAATGTGGGATGGACTAGTGACATAGGATATTAGAAATTTTGCATCCATGTCTAGAATTGTCCTAACTAAAAAGTAAAGACTTCTCGGTATGAATGGAAAGATTTTTAACTAATCTGACACTGCATTAATCGCAGCATAAAATCTGAATCATTGGGTCTTATCGAGTAATTGATTCATTCAAACCAATTTTCATCGTAAAAATTCATTCAAAACCGATATCAAAACAAATAGTACCTTTTCTGTTATGGTATAGCCATAAAAACTGGTGGCTCCTTAATGTGTCGAGAAAGTAGATATCGATTAGAGTACAAGATTTCAGTCACGCAAGCCATGCAAAAGAGCTTCGATTTTCGTAACTACTCAAATGGGCTAATTATAATAAACAACTGCGGCAGACCCGTAAGCTCAGGTGATTTATATCAATGTTTTTCCAATCGAAAAAAGTGTAGTAATGTCCCACAGAAACAGGCGCTAATGAAGATACTCCAGGAGAACAAAAAATCTAGAAAATAGCTTCTGTAACAATCACGCGGACTAGAAAATGGAAGGGCGGGGGCAAGCGTAATTAGTATTAACCTTCGGCACGCTCTGTAAAATCGGAAGCATTCTTTAGGTCACATGTTTTAGGAAGATATCCCTTGTGTGGTTGGACGCAGGGACGGGGGAGGTGGAATTTAGTCGTTTCCGTAAACCCCAACAGCATATCACGGAATTGGCTTCTTGAAAAGAATCTCTTTAATAATTACAGTGCTTTGTATGATTAATGGAGTGCCACCCTATGCCATAGCGACAAGGCCAGCCGACCACAACCCTTAAACCCGCGTGCCTCGAGCCCTCAGCAAATAGAGGCTGGTTCGTGCGGTGACAGGGTGGCACAAATGGCACGGGGTAAACAAACAAGGCTGTCCTCTTTTTGTGCAGCCACTTACCTCTAAATTTCCAAATTAAATTGCTTATTTAATAAAACAAAGTAAAATGTACATAGAATACCTTTGGCGCTCCACACGGGCGCGACCAGCATTGGCGAAAATTCAATTACAAAATCGCATTTCGTTTTTTCGCCACAAAGACTCAATTACGCTTTTATTAAAATTTCGAGGCGTGAGTAGATAAATCAGACGGGACTGGGATCTCGTTGATTGATTGAAATTGGTCCTGACTTTCGAAATGTGTGCAAAATAAATAAATATATCTCCGCCTGATTGTACGATGCGGCGCGGCGCGTCGACCTGACTTCCCACTTTCACCGAGTGGATCGCATTTCTGAACGCATCGTGGCGACAATTTTAAAAAAAGCGCGTCCTCATTTTGCAGAGGGTCGTCGCCTACGGTTCATACATAAAATAGTAAAATTACATATAGCACTTATTTTTTTATACTCGTGCAAATTATATTTTATATTTTGAAGAACACTTTAATGTCGCTCCAGACACTTCCCGCGGTTATTAATTATTCACGATCTACTGGAGGCTCATATCCTATGCGTGTGGATCCCTTTGCGTATACGAGGCCTACGAGCCTGGAAGAAGGATGAGGCAGCTCCGGCCTCCACACTACACTTGTGAGTTTCATGAGATGTTTGGAAGATTTAAATATTCACGCGGGTGGTTTTATGCTTAATGGATGTCACGGTGGCGTCAGATGTAATAGACCGAAGGGAAATGAGTCGTCCTATTCAATTCTGGTTGCAAACTCGTTAAAACTGCTTTAATAGGGTTAAATGCCGGGTAACGTAAATGAGAGCTTAATGTGATTTTGAAGAAATTTCGGGGTGAGCTGATAGGCGCCTTCCTGCTAATTAGCGCCTTCTTGAAATATATATATCAGCTGATAATGTGGTTTTGTATGATATTTCTGAAATTATCCGTTTTTGAACCAGTCAAGCGTTCTTTAAGTAGATAACATGTTGTAATAAGAAAAAAATTCGTGCTTAAGTTCTATAAATAATAATACCTTCTGTAGAACAAAAGAATGTAGATATTCTTAAATGAATTTAATCTTCCAGTGATGAAATACGATCTCTATGATACTAATTAAAAAAATTGTTTGTGTAAACATGTTTTTTCTAGGTAAATTTTTATAATTTTTGCTATATAACAAATTGATAATAAGCTACTTTCTCTCCTTCTTTCATTTGTATTGAACATTTTAATAAAATGGCTCTTTAAAATGCAGACTATACCTCCATTAAAATTGTTAATCCTCTTATAACAAATTATTAACCGATTCGGAAAAAATAAATCACATACAATTCAATTCCTGACTATCAATTTTCCTATTTTTTTCTGCTTATATAAAACATACGCAGGTTATACAGCAGTGGTGATAAAAACATGTGATAACGTACTATAGCCTTCTAAAACCCAAATCGAACTTTACATTTCGAACGCTTAATGCATCTTTTTCATTGATCATATAATTGATCTAAATAATTTAATTAAATTTAACAATTGACATTTGTAATAATAGGAAAATATCAGTAACGGTTTGTATGGAATCCTTTGCATAAAATATACTAAAAATTTCGGTTTTTGATCATAAATTTCATCAGTTAATTTGGATTCTTTTATAATCTTATTATAGCAATAATTTTACCTCTTCAGAGACGAATTTTTTATATAGTAAAAATGATTTCTGTTTTATTCACTTGACATTGAGACTTATAAAATAGGTCCAAAAAATTAGTAAAACAATCAAAAAATAATGTTCACACATGTGACTGCTGAGCATTTATGCATGAAATGTCTTCGTGCACTCAGGGCATGAATTTTTCACAAATATAGCGAGTTTTTCTGTTACATTTCTTATGGTGGCTTCTTGGAAGCCTTTTGACTGTGTCTCTGTAATAATTTGTAGCTCTTTGCATCGTCATTTTACTTCCATCATAACCTGCGTACTAACATAATTGAAAAATTACATTTGCACTTGCACAAAACTTATGGGAAAATTACTACCCAAGACGACAATTGTACACATTTGCGTGCATTTATAATTTATTGTATTACATCACTGATATTATAAATCCCGTTTTTGAATTAATAGTATAACTAAATAATACAATATTTTACACACCTCCTTTTTTATTTATCGAACATTCACTTTATTCTTCAAATAATCAAGTGATCTACAAGACATTAACGCAACTTAACGTAAAATAAAACTTGATCAGTGCTGCTATACGACGGGTTTGTTATTTTTATTGTTGAAAATTTTTGTATTGAACTATTCAATAGCATCCAACCGATGCTAATTGTTTTTAACTCTTAGAATATCCTTAAATAAAACACGTAAACATATGTGCCAGTATCCCTGAAGAAGTTAAAGAACAATTTCCACGAATTTTATATTTTAAGATGACAAATTTGGAAACGTTCAACCGCATACTTAATTTTCATAAACCTAACCAAATTTATGAAAAAGTTAAATACATTTCTTGATAATAGTCCATAAAGCAGCTCCAACAGAAACCAATTGTTACCTTGTATTTATATCGATGTAAAGCCTACTTAACATATGTCGGTTTACAGTAAATATATTTAAGCGAACAAAAATCCATGTTATTGTAGGTCTTTTCTTTATAATTTAAATAATTGAATGAGTTCTGTACGCACATTTACTTTAATCGATTTTTTGCGTTTTTCCTTCTTAGTAATCCCCGTATACAATTAATTTGCTAAAGGAAAATTATAATTAAATGTATGTTTTTAATTATCTTTAGCTTCATTTAATGAGGCCTAAGCATGACTACCTTTTGGAGTGGACTCATGCTTGCAAGATAAATTCGCATTTAATATTTTTTTAAGCTTTGAAGACCTTTACTGTGAAACGAATGAGACGATATATTTCATATTGACTGAGATGTAAACAGAAAATAGTTAAAAAAAAATTCATTTCGATTGGGTCAGAAATACAATCCTCATCTATTTAAGAATTTCTTCATGTGACATATGCAAACACAAATTTTTGAACTAATGGTATTTTTGATGTTATGGTCACATCCGTCGGTGGAAAACAAAAAGCAATTATTTTAATACCTTGTATTTTGGGGATGAGTACTTGCTATGAACTAAGTGTAAAAAAGATATTCAGAGAGATAAGTAAAACAACAGACTGCTGCACAGTGTTATTAAGTAATAGTTAAAATATGTGAATAAAACGTGTACCGATACAGGAAAAGATTCCTATTTCGAATGAGATAAAGAACTACTAATATAAAACATTCTCTGGGGAGAACAATGTGGCAGTGAATTAAGGCGAGTGTTTATATTAATAAAATGATTTTACGTCTACTCCACGAAATTTAAAGAAAATACCTACGACATTTTTGGGCTCCGAAATCCTTGGGATTTATAAAAACTCGCACGAGATGCATGAACATAAGTGCGCAACAAAAATGTGGAACTTGAAAGGCACTTTACTAAGATTGCTTCTACTGTTTACGCTCTTGGATTATAGTGTCTAGGAGGAGGAGAAGGAAGAGGAGCAGGAGCATCACAAAAACAAACCATCACATCAGTGCGGATGTTTTCTGAGCTGTGAAACTATTTTGGTTCGGGGGGCAAATTTAATCGACAACTACCTTTCTCAGGGCTTTGGGCTCAGAAGGGTGCCCCATTAAAGATGCATGAATGCGAAAAACAATTAGCTCCCAGGGCGCTGTCAATGCGAGAGCAGTAAACAGAAGCAAATTGCTGCCAACCATTCAGGGCGTCTATTGATTACAGATTTAAGGAGATCCTCGATGCCCTCGTCAGCACAATATCTTTGATTAATTTCCGATAAGCACATTCAATTCAGTTCAAGCGTCATAAGTCCCGACCCCAATGTCAATTGGAAATTTACCTAATGTACTCCCAGCACCGGATCTAAAGTAGAACGAATTTAATTTTCTAGATTGATATTGATTTCAATTGTAAGAATAATCCCAGCCAAATTGTTTTAAGGGAAAAGCTAAGACTCCCTCATATCCTTTTATTTCCTTGATTAAATTGTGACTGTCTCGCACCCGAGAAATTCAAGTTGCTAACGCCTCGTTCACAGCTTCGTTCAAGTAACACAAACAATTATCCTCGGAAAAAAATGAAAGCGATAAATTTCGCGAAATCGCGGAATCCAGCATCTAGCAGACGGCGCTAACTTTTTAAGTGGCAAGTACCTGCTTCTAGCACTTCTAGCGAATTACGTATTTATTGTGGCTGTTTAAACGGCTAGAAAATATTAACGGACATTTTTATGTCCACTGTTAAAAGTTTGAGCGGTGCTTGTGCAAATTTAATTTCCATTATAAACATCGTGTTTACTCATTAGTGCCTCAATATCGCAAGGAACGCTAAAGCGCTAAATGCAGACGGCTTAAGGGGCTCTACTTAAGGGAAAGTTTTGAGCGCTGTAAGCGCAGCTGGAGGTCGGCCCAGGATTGATTTCCCGTAGACTGATATTAGAAGTTCCCTGGCACAGGTGACGACAACTTTAAAAGATTTTGCTCTATATGACCCCGACCGGTAATCTAAACTTAAACCATTAATTTTTCACTGCGTCACTCTGATCCCTTGGTCACGAAATAAGGTTTGCCAGGTCTGTCCCCAGCAATTTTACTGCACGAACGGTAGGTCACGGCTTTCTAAAGTCTTCCCGATTCCTTTAATTGCTTAGAAAGTTTGCAATAGAAGTAAATACGGGTTACGCTCAATAACTATAAAATTATCCAATCTACATTACTCTACCGGCACGTATGAAATCTCTACTTATAGCAGTTCAATTGAAAGACACATCTTTTAAATAATTTTCTTAAAGTTAAAACTCTTTTCACAATATCTGAGTAAGTATCATTACTTTTCCCACTTTTACTAAAGTCAAAGACAAAAGCATGTTAAAAATAAACTTCTTAGAACAACACTTGAACCCTATATTTAATGCAAAAGGTGTGCTATTTTTATTTTTCCATACACCTAACAAATTCATGTCTGATTGTAAGTGCTTGTCAAAGTCAACCCTAAGTTTTAATGTACATTCAGTTTATTCCTTTGCCCGTATTCTTGAGCATAAATTCGTTGAAAATGCTCTTTCAGTAAAACATGAATAAATTTTTAATTTCCAATTACAATAAATATGAATCTAAGATCACATCCATGCGCAAGACCCAGCATCCAAGTACAATTCGGGATTAATATGGACCGACTTGAAAGATTTTTACACCTCTTTAACAAGGGACCCAATGTAGAATGAAACATAATATTTTATTAGGCTACAAAGACCAATTATGAGATAGAGCGTATCAAATTTAATAATCGCTATTTGTAGCACTCATCACAGGCATTGCCAAATCCGCTCAGGCACAAAAGTCTAGAAAAAGTTCGAGTAAAAAACTAGTGAAAACTAGCCAAGATAAACATCTGCGAAGGTTAAAATAATATTCTAATAATGAGAACTTATTATTATTATTATTTCATTAAGTTACTATTCGCAGTTTATAGCTATGTTATTTTACTACCTGAATGGTAGCTTTGATTACCAGGAACTTTATCAGTCATTTCAAAATACAAACTATAAAGTTCTATTTATTTATCTATGAATAAGGGTGTAGACACAAAATGCTTAAAATAATGAACTTTTGTTGTAATTTCTAACAGTGTAAGTTATATGAATGAAATTCGGCCCTTTTGTCCACAGGTTGTATTCAAAGCCCCTCTAATTAGCCCTTATTAATGGATAGTGCGCCATCGAATGATGCATGAAACTCGAACCGAGATCGGCTTAATACATTCCATATTAATTGCATTTCCCATATAGGCCGGCTTCGTATTTGCTTTTCTATTAGACGTATTTCCACCATTTTAAAATATGCTCCTGGCAATAGGAATTCCACAGTCCATGCCATTTTCATGAATACCACACAGTTTCCATTCACAACTTACTGAAAGCCTAGAAATTGCGATCTGATAATATTGATGGCGGCTAATTTGGTTGATGGCAGTGGGGTTTTTATTCAGAAAGGTGTGCATATATTTTATTAAAAATAAATAAAAACACACGGCAAACATATAATGCCAATCTAGCGCAATTTAAAACCTGAATTAAATGAAATATAAGTAGACAGGAGTGCAAAGCTTTAAATAGAAGATTAATTTAACTTGCTATTCTGGCTAGTCATTAGAATATAACAAAAATTGGAATGAGATTAGAGTTTATGAATTTTTATGAATATAAACAAATATTATACCCTCAAATCATCTTGCAAAAGTTTTACGTTTAATCATCACAGAATAATATGCAGTTAATTAAAAAGCCAATAATATTGTTTTTTTTCAATATTATTTAATTCTATTACATCCAGTACTTTCTAATATATTTAACATAACGTTTTAGTTAATTTGAGCTCTAGGTAATTTGAACATTTGTCTGTATTAATTTTTTCATAGCCATTACCTTAAACTATACTGAGAAATTTTAATTTCATACAAGAATAAATGCCATATGGAGACGTTGAATACTTTTACAATTTTAGAGTAGGGAAACTTTATCTATAAAATTAAAAAAAAAAGTAGGAATGAAACCAAACGAAATTTCCCATATCCACGAACGGGGTTGAGGTCTCCTAAAGAAAGTTATAGGTTTTCTACGCATCTTCCGCAATACATAAAGATAAATATCTGTGTAAATAAAGCCCCAAACCATAAAGCTTGTTATGCATGCATTTGAGCCACACCACATAAATCGTGGACGAACACATTTCCGGATATAATAGGTATCCAACCCTTAATAACCCCAGACGAAGCCCTTTACTGCGGGCAATATTTTTTCTGTAAGACCCCTAAGCCGAGCAACAGGCACAAAAATAAGCAAGATTGATGGTAAGAATTAGCAAAACTAAGCAAACCCTTACCAAACTAAGCAGACGACAAATTGAAAAAATCTGTAGCCAAAAATTTTGCGCTTTCTGTATAATATGTCATAGTTGCGGCGCTCATAAATAGCCGAAGGCATATCCAGGAAAATTCAATTCCCCCAAAAACATCTATTTTTCATCCAGTTGGACTGCACAATCAAGTGAAACTTTAGCCGTCAATTTATTATTCAAATTCCATTCTACAGGGCGGCATAGTGTTCTACGAGCATACGAATAGAGGAGCGGCAGTTCCAATAAAAACCGGGATGAGCTCTGAAGAAGTCCCGCCACGGCACCACAATGTGCAAGGAGTGAAATTAAGTATTCTGTTTTGCCATTAGGAGTCAAAGGAGCATAGAAGAAACTTTCAAAGGAAGTGGAAGTGAAAAGCACAGTCAAACGCACATTTAAGCCGAAGCTGGCTAGAGAAACAATCCAAGGACTAATTTCGTTATGCCCAGGGCAATTTTCGAACAAACATAAATGCAGGCGTTCCAGCAGCAATGGCACAGGGTGGTCCATAACGTAACGAACGTGTGCTGGTATGCCTCGGAGTATTTGTGCTCAGTATATGCGCCATGGCAGGGGATGAATTTTTTATTAAATTTCCTCGAGCATCTCACACAACCCATTTCGTTTGCAGACCCATTCTTCTAGGACTCTGCATGGGCACCCAGTGCAATAGAGTCCTAGGGATGCTACTCCCACTCCTGCATCATGCCTCTGAGCTCACTAGTTTAGTTGACGAAGGATAATTAGAGCGCCCTCGTATGAATATTTCCATATTCGGCTCCCAGACATCGCGAAGCACGAAAAGCATGAGGAGCAATAGTGCAGGGCAAGATTTTGGCGCAAAAACGCGCCCTTAGGGCAAGGTTATTAAAAATAAAAAGGGCCCGTTTCCCATTGATCATTCACAACAATGATTTTGGGAAGAGCTGAAAGCCCCATTGTGGGACTGCTGTTGCATGGGGCCAGGGATACACGGCGCCCCTTAAATCATGGCGGACTAGTCATTAGGAACGTTTGTTAGAAAATTCTGAATTGGACCAAAACTTTTTATTGTCTCTTGTTCACAAGTTCGAAATATTTTGAAGCGGTGGCAGGACATTGCCGACGGCAATTTGAGCATATATGTGCTACTATATGCACATATATAGTGGCTAGGCAGGCTTCGCGCTGCGCCATTGAGTTCTTAGGGAATCCAGCGACCTTTTGTTCAAAAGTTGCAATAATCATATGAATGAGCAAGCGTGCTGAACAAAGGTAATGGGACCTGCTATCGGTAAAATAGTTCGGCAACTTTTACTATTATGTTCTCGTTGTTCCTACGTGCTAGCCAGAAAATGGACAAACGAGTTTACGTTTACTCTCATTTTAGAACTTATGCACCATGTTACAACATTATCAACAAGAGTATAGTGCGGTGGTGAAGATCTAACTAGTAAATATCTTCACACTGCAAGAAATAATAATAAAAATGTAAGTAACACAAGCGTGAATGTGTCATACAAGCTAGAAATTAGAATAATCTCGATTTAATACTTTCATATGATTTTAGCAAGTTTAATGGAAATTTAAAATATCTTTTTTGCTGTTTGCTCAGCAAAACTTTTATTAAAATTGTTTAGAAATCAAAACTAGTATTAAAATGTTTGTATATTTATTTTACACCAAAACCATTTTGGGGATAGTGACAGAACTTTCACTAGAATATAGCTTAAAGTTTAGCTCAGAATACAGGTCATTTTTCAACTCAGTCAATAGAATAAAGTCCAAAATCGCGTCTTATTTTAAAAACCGTTTGAAATCATAAACAGAATTCGTTATAAAAGTATTGCAAATAGTTTTAATGGTTTTGGGCCCTAATTTGAACTCATGATGGATAACATCTCCATCCAAAATAAACTCGCAGGCAACACACCGTACACACCCACCACAGAACAGGATTTGCCAGTGTCAGATCATAACTCTGATCACTCTCCCGCTTCAGACAATAGACCAAAGTCCGCTACACACAATTCATCTTCTCTCAATTCACACTCTTCATTTGAACATCGTTTTTAAAAAAGAAAAACTGATTTTTTTTTCAGATTTTCCTTATTCCAAATTCCAAATCTCTGTGCCTCTAATCTACCTTTTTTCGCTAATTTTAATTTTTTCTCGGAACTTTCAGTTCCTCTGGAGGGGGAGTAATGTGGCGGTTGGCATGAGACACTACTATTTAGGCACTTGTTTGCTTGCGGCCTTAGTTCCACTTTGGAACTACTTGATTTAATTTTTATTCAATAAATTAGTATGCGCAATTTTCCCCCTTTTAGAACCAAGCAACCTACACAGACAAAATTGTAAAAATTTTTAAAATAAAATAGAGTCCACATTTAGCATTCGTCGTGGCAACATCTTAAAAGCGTTTTTATAAGTTCCGTTCGCAAGATTTAATCGGTGGTATTGTTCGTTTACTTGTTCAGTATTACGACTTGCAACAGAATTTGCTTTATAACGATTTCATTAATAAAATAATTAAATTTTACATGTGGAGTTTTCTTAAAAAACCCTGTATTCTCTCCAGCTATAACATTTAAAAGCTTCAATTGTTCCTGAAATTTGATACACATAATCACAATAAAAAATTGTTTAACCTGATCAACAATTTGTTGATAGTCCAAGTATTTTTTTTATAAAAGATAATCAAGATCAAAACGATCAAAATCTTGTGTACTATCTGATCTTGTTTAGAAAAGAGAATTTAACGCAGAAATAAACTTATATTCGGCTCATAAAAGAAATCAATTAATAGCTATGACTTCTGAACATTTAATCGACTTAAATACTCTTTTTTTCTTTTTAATGGAAATGAAAGTCATTAATCATCATTTGAAATAAACAATAATTTTAAATAGTTGATAATTCATGAAAAGTTTTAAAATTTTATAAACGACACACTGCCCTTATATTAAATCGGAAAATAATGGTCAGAAGAAAACGAAAAAAAGTTTTAAAAAGGGTTCCTTTCAGCATTCGCTAGAATTTGAAGTGATGATTTTTATTTACAAGTCTATAAGAAATAGTGTAATTATATCAATTTAAAATAATACCACAATTTTAAAGGCATAGCCCACCGACCACCAACCGATAGGGGACGATAAGAATAGTGAATTAGAAACATTCATTAGTTTTGTTAAACGATCAATATTTTTAAAAGTAAATTTCGAAGCATTTTAGACCCTAACGGCTGTAATAATGTTGCTCATTATCAATATATTTTATCTCATTGAAAACATAAATATCACAATGTGCTCCTTTCAATGTTCTTCAATCGGAATTCAGTCGTGATTTTCAAATGAAAGTTCATATTTATGTATGTAAGGGGTACAAAAGATAAAAAAATAAAGATCAAAGCATTTCAGAACGCTCGACATCACTTCTATCGATTTAAGGACTCTTCACAGAGGATTTTTCCACGGCTGTTAAAAACAAGAGCACTGGAGGAAGGCATTTATATCTTATATAAGTTTCGTTTGCTACCTGATTTTACTTTGTAAAGTAAATTTTTACACGTATCTCGTTTGAAAGGTGTAATTAAAGTGAAGTCGGGCGCATTATGCGCTCGAAGAAGTCAGCAGCCGCGGCGTCCGTTAAATCCGATAATGGAAGTTTTCGCACAACGTTTTACCTTCCGGTTTTAATCCATTAAAGTTACCATATAAAGCTGGTTGAGTGCGATTGTTGATGTACCTGACTATCGAGCACCGGCGCGCAATGAAGTAAAAAATTGTTAAAACTTTTACTTACAACCACAAATGCCGCTGACTCTGAGCCCTGAAAAGAGAGAAAATGCGGTTTTAATACAGAAGTCATGTGGGAATCAAAAAAGTTGAACATCCCGAAAAAGTATTCCGGTTTGTCTTTCTGGATAGTGCTTCCACAAGGGGCGAAAAATACCTCAGTGCGTTCCAAAAAAAAAAATAATATAACGAGAAACGACGATATACGTATCTCGCCACTCTACGCTTGACTGCATTGCCGGTACCCATGATTCCCTCTTGCATGAAGAAACATTAATATTCTCCTTCAGGATCCTAAATTCCGGGCCAGCTCGAGAATTTAATCTGAAAAATTATTCAAATTGTTTTGGAGCTTGTCTCCTTATGGGGATGACAACATGCCGGAAGGTTGAATTATTTCAGGATTTTAATAAATTAGCTGTTTTTTTTTTAAGCCGGGCATTGCAAATTATATTAAATATTAGTAGGGGTCGTTTTTTATGTCCGAAAATTTTCACATTAGTAGGGGTCGTTTTTTATGTCCGAAAATTTTCCTGCATTACTCCTTTACTGGACTAAGTCCAAAGGAAGTGAACATACCTATGAGAGGCGATATTTAAACATATACACGTATATTACGAGTTTTTTCTTTGAGTATATTTTCAATTTGGAATGGCAACTTAAAGAAAATTTATGAGTACATTAACAATTCTTTCAAAAATGTGAGTTTTCACAATATCACCTCTTTTAATATTCCAAATATTTACGTATATACTACCTGTAAAATCTTTTGTAATGCAGTAGTTCTCATACACGTAAAAGCGTGGAATCCTCCACGGCTCATCAAACGCAAAGCCAACAAATCACTCTATTTTATAGGAGGATGCCACAGTGAGGGACAAGGAAGAGATATGAGTGGGAATAATCAAAGCGTTCACACCGGAGTTAGATCCGGGCGAAAACAAAGTCGTTTTCATCTCCTAACGTCTGAAAAAAAATTCAAAGTCGGTCAATTCCAGAAGGTGGTAACATCCGGAGGGATTTATTGCTAAAGAGCTTGTGTTTTGAGCCTCAAAATTCTGAATGTTCACCCTGTGACCCGGAGCAGGTGTTGGTTAATAATTCAGCCATTCCACATAATTGCCATCTTACTTTCATGCAAGGATTTTTTAATGAGGTCATTTGGCATTCTCTTGGAATAAAATTCAGCACGTTTCCTGCTCGAGGAAAGTCGGTTCCATCTATGGAGCGCCTTACTCCGAGAAAAGAGAACTCCGAGAAAAGAGCCAGGTAAAGGGTAACGTTGCATTATTTGACGTGCTACTTAATGTAAAATTGCAAGGTGACCTAGCCTGGAGCAATGTAGTGCATTTAATAATTTAATTAGTTTCTAATTGCGATGCCGAAGCGGATAACAAATTTTTCCCGGGGGACTTTACTGCCGGAATTTCAGCCGGTGGACTACCGTACGACCGAAGTTCAGGCTCTCGTTCTCGGAAGCCCGGCCCATGTTAATTAATTCCTTGTGCATTTCATAAACTTTTTCGCCATTCGTCCCGGATAAAAAAGAAACGAACCAGCCAAAAAGGTGGGCCTTCGAGGATGCGGGTAAAACATGCTGGAAACAGTCATTCCGGGAGCAACTGGGAACAGGTCTCGTTCGGGCGAGCTGCCAAAGGCTGTACGATTTTTTCCTTTTATTATTTTTTGCAAAAGCTGCCCGAACCCTGTCATCAGCAGATCCACCTCTTTTAATTAAACTAACACTTAGTTTAGCTAAATCTCAGTTAAATTCCTCTTTAACGCGGAAGACCGGAGAACAGTCGGAGGGCCAAAGCAACGAAGGGCTTTGAGACGTGTCTCTCCTTTTGTAGTCATTTCGGTTTTTTGCCCTTCTGAATGACTCGCATTCATTTTGGATGAGAAGAGCTTACAGTTGAGTGAAAAAGCATAACAGGGCAAGCATGGGAACCAGGAGCAATGCCACCCCTTGATTTTACCGGGACTTGGGTATACATTTCCCAGTTTCCCAGGCAAAGCCGCTCCCTGATCATCCCAGAATTCCAGGATATACGTTTTTGCTGGTTACGGTGTGCTGAGCTTATCCCGTCTGTTTTCTATTCGTGCCCGACTCTGTTTACCATTAGCTCCCGGTATCTGTTGCTGGGCTGGTCCATTTTCCATTTTTCGCCACTTCACTTCAATCCGGGAAAAGGGAACGGAGGGAGGACGCATAATGCAGCGGAAGGCTATGCAACCATAAGCACTTATCTGATAGGAAAGAACTTTATTATTCGAAGTATGTCGATATATCCCGATCATTGCTCACCGTGTGTAGATTTTAAAGTATTTTTCGTTCGACTCACTCCCTTCCATTCATCGCTGGTGACAGATCTCCCGCGCTATTCCTGAAACCCCCAGGTCTCCGAGCCCTGGGGCCCAGCTCACAGCATAAGAAAATGAAAGGTTTATCCAAAAGGCTGGGGCAGGAGCGCCCAAATGAAAACGCCCCGGCGTACACCATTCAGAAATTAATGAAGCTTAGTCCTGGCAACTTTCGCCTGGAAACAACTTCGATGGCAAATACATTTCCTTTATTGCCGTCGCTTTGAGGGCGTAGGTCTTAAAACACGGATGGAATTGGTGCAGAAACGAATACATTTGTGCACTGCGCGCTTCAAAACGGAAATTTTGAAACACATATTTTGCTCCCCGGCGAACTAAAAGGATTGAACTTTGCTTTAGACACTCGAAGCAAACAGGATACAAACATAAGTCGTTACTGTCAATTGCAAGATGCAAGGCAGACTAAAGAGATAATGAAATTGCACCGGGAAGAGTCCATTAATACTGCAAAATCCGTAGAGTTCCCAGTGCCATCTCGGTGATATGTACTACGAAAAGTGAAAGGTCATTTCATTCGTAGTTCTATACAGGACCGAAACTCTCAGCGGCTCTAAAAACATTCCCCCATTAAACTTGCATTTCAACAGCCACTACTTTGTATAATCGTCTAACGAAATTTTGCAATAGCAAGTATTAATTAAGAGAATTACTGCAAGTAATTAATTACTACTGAAAGTCACGAATAGTTCAAAATAATAACTTTTATTTCATGCTGACGAGAATCTACACTATAATTTCATACACTGAAATCCTCGACACTGTGCGTGCTCGATTCGTTTTTGAGCAATATTTTCTATAGTCCAACGCACAAGTCGGTAAACATCATGTCAAGTGCGAGCTGGACTCGTATAGTCACACGTATCATAATGTTATTTGTGAAATTATGCTTTTCATTTGTAAGAAGTAATCTACACACATTTCAGGCAAGTAGTTACAGCCTTTACAGCAAAATTTGTCAACGATCTTTATTTTTAGGTAAGAAAAAACTGAGGCAGTGAGATTTCGATTATTTTCGTTCAATCTTTACAACTTTATCAAGCCCTAGCTTTCGGGCTCTATAACTCTAGAATAAACGAACACTTTTTTCTATTAATTTCGTTACCTTTTGTCCATTATAGTTCAACTATAAGGGAATTTAGTTTCACAATAACTGCTAAAAAAATAACAAAATCTTCACGCGTAGTTTGTCAACATCGTTTCTGTAGAAAATTACTTTTGTATTATTGAAAACTAAGTATTGAAATAAACAATTTCTACACACTCATTAGGGTGCTTAAATACAATTGAATAAGAAAGATCAAAAATGTTTCCTTAATTTACCATACAAAACCAATTTAATCTAGAAAAATTCAAAGTTCGAAAGTTTGAAAGTAAAGGCACCTAATAATGCGACGAATATCAAAAAGTCACTTTATATAAACATAACTTCGAATATATAAAATTAATTTAATGCTCCTTATCTTCGTAACTTCGACATTACTCTTTAGTCCTCATATCAGCACAGTTGTTATTGCTTTTCTAATATCCATACGATCATTTAATCAAACGGCCCGTATTTACCACTGTAATTATTTTTATTGTGTTGGAAATTAGTTTAGTATTCCTTCTAAATGTAGGTGTAAAAAGTACAAACTAAAAACCTTTTTATTACATTGCCCACTTTGCGTTCTTCAAATTATCGACAAAAAATCGACAAAGTAGTTATGACATCAATTACAGCATCCATTTCATTGAAACAAAGCGCCCGAAATATCTTGAACTCATTTCTGATTTTCTTAAAAATTTCTTAGGCACTTTTGAGCACATAAAGAACACTAAGAGCTAAGAAACGCTTTTCCGGCTCTTTGAAAGTCACATATGTGGAAAGATAAATAAGGAACTCAGCTCGCATCTGAATTTGGTGAATTTCACTAGCAGGAACGGCCGTTCATTCGAGGCTCATGGTATGTGTCATAAACCAACAGTTCGTACAACCGGTCTCGTGATAATCCTTTGGAGCTTTACACGTTCTACGTCTTAAAGGAGCAAAAATGAAACATTAAGTGGACGGCCTTTATCTTTGTGGTCTCTTGATTTCATACTACCCCGCACGGGCAGAACCCTAATCTGCTAATCCTCGCAGATAAGGTCCACATACAGGACCTGTAAGGATCCTGATGGCCAAGCGGACAGGCCAACCGAAAATAATTCTCAAAAACTTTTGTGCAGTTTTGTGGTCAGAACATAATAGTTTGAGTTGCCAGTATAGCGATGAATGGGAACATAAGCGGTGCCCACATGATGTGGTCTGGATAGTGTACATGTGAGTCCCGGCACTCTAAGTAGCCCTCAACGTTTTTGAAAGTTTAATAAGTGTAATTCCTCTTTGTGGTCGGGTTATTCTTGGGCAATGATGGATAGTCCTGGTGCTGGCATGCAAAATGAACTTATAGGAATTTTTTCGAATAGCTTTCTAGTTTTGTGGAGTACAAAAGCCTGGACTCAGAGACGCACAGGGACCCATCCATGGAGGGTTTATGGATTTTTCAACACGGAAGTATTTATGTGTCGAGAGCCGGGCGCCTTGTCGGGTCCCAGCTGCAGCAACAAGGAAAATTTTATCAAACATCATGTTCAGGAGCGAATAACTACTGGCGGGAACAGCACCCGGCTGTACCCGTCTGAACCCGACCATATTATCATCGATGATTTATTATGTCGCCGTCCTCATTTGCTCGTTCGTTCCGTGGCGCTCCAACCTGCACTTTTGTAGGACTGGCGCTGCTGCAACTTTTTTTTCTACTCCGCCTTGAAGTTGATTTCCAAGCACTCCTCTATTGAGTTAGTGATTGATTTACTTTTTCCCTAACAATCCTGCTTTATTTCCTTTCGAATAGAGATCTGATTAAAGCTTTATTCTATTGCCAGAACTTTAAGACTTTTTGTGGAAAGTATTACATTCAATATCCCTCGAAATGTAGGAATAGAAATTACGAAATATACGAATAAAGGTTATTTCACAAGAAGAAAATATAAAGAAAAAATAATATAATAATTCACTCACTTGTGTTAATATATCGATCGATATAATCAACGAAATTAACAAAATTATAAAGTAAAAGGAAGGACAATGAATCTAGCAACTCTTTCAGAGTTATCAGATTATAAATTTATATAATGTGAATGGTGTGAAGTTTGTAAGTTATAAGAAATACAAACAAAAGATTCTATTTTAAGGTCAGTACACAATTTCCTTAAAGAAATTTCAATGAAATAGTTTCAGCTCAAGTTTCTTCCATCAATTAGCGAAATATTTTCTTTATTCTCATCTGTAAATGGTATTTTACGTTTCCTAAGATAAAAATTTGTTTTACAATCCGAACATGTTTTTTTAATCAGCATGTACTAGAAACATGTATTTCATTTTATTTTTTAATGTATAATTTCAGGGTAATTTTCGAAATGATCATTTTTTTTTTTCATTTGCAAAAGCTGATAATCTTAAGAACCCAATTATTTTCTTCCCTTCAAAAGCAGGATTTGGGGTTTCACCTGAGTAAATGAAATGACTGAATCAAGCAAAGCACTAATATGACTATGCAGCGTTCAAACTGAAATGAGGACTAAGTTCGCCTTGATGGTATATCACACTTGACACCCCCGCACGTCGAGATGAACACATAGTCAATTGAATGCATCTCGCATCGATCTAGAATGATATATGCAGTTGAAGTGAATTTTGGACCCTGGCACACAAGGATTCCCTGCCATATTTGGTGAAGGACCTAATAAATCTACGTTGTGATATAAACACGGCCTTTCTACACCCCCACACTTGTGGTTTCTGTCAAAGATGTATACAGTTTTGATCATTTTCTCCTGTGTAATGGAATTATTCATTAAAGTTTGCTTCAGCGTTACTCGTCAAGTACAGCAATTCTGAAAAGCCCTATCAAAAGGGTAACCCATTTTGCCATGTTCTATAGGGTTAATGCTCTTTATTGAGGATAGCTTAAGCATAGGAAATTTGATGACGGTTTCGGGCTAAAACGATAGCATTGCCAAATTATTAACATTATGTCGTTTACGCAAAACCCTTACGTAATGCAGAATTCAAATTAGAATAATTTTTGAAGAACAAAACATTTAATTAATATTCAAAATTACAATTTTGTTCACCGCCAGCTAATGACTCGTTTTATTACTTACATTACATCTTCATGTCGATACTTAGTTAATAAAGGCAATTCTATGAAAATGTATTCATCCCATTATTTGCATTACTAAAATAATTTCTCTACTCAACTAAAATGTTAAAAATTTAATAATATTATTTCTTATAATGAAATGATTATAATTAAAAATAAAAAACTATGTATGATAATAAATTAAAACAATTTACAAGAATAAGCAAAACCTTGATTTTAAAATTATTTTGTTATTAGTTTTACACGTAGGCCTTTTGAACTAATGCTATTTTCAAATTTTGAGGCCTAAGTTTCCGCATAATTTGAAAGTCAAAATCTCTGCACTTAAATTTTTGAAAAAAATTGTGTGACAAAATTCAGTGACAAAAAATACTTTTTTTATTATTTTAGTAATTTATAGTATACATTTTATGTTTTATAAATAACTTGTTCCATAAGTAGTGGATCGTACGTATTTTGACCATAGTAAAGGACATAGTCTACCAAAAAAACTAAGAACTTTGCTTACCATACTCTCATTATAGTTTAAAAATTGTAGTGTTTTTACTTTTCATTATGTATTTGAACTAACAGAAGACATTTAGACATACCTTATAGAAAAATAAGAGCATTTAAAGTTATTCATATTTGTCTCATTGATATGATAGAATATCCTTACAACTTAAGCGAAATAGATATTCGCATTTCAAATCTAGTTTTATTTTTATTTAGCTTTTTAAAATCAGCATTAAATGCAGAAATTTTATATAACATGAGAGAAACACATAAAATCTAAAACAAAGTAATCCATTTATTTGCTTAGCAAAATTCAACATCTGTGTTTAAATTTAGAAGGTTTTAGAACTATTTGGATTGTGTACAGTAAATTCGTAGAACACATCCCGCAAACTGTTTCCTATAATAAATCATACTGGAACGTCGTCGTAACTCTAGTGACAGTGGATCTAGTGATGTATGTCAGCCTGTAATAATGCAGATATGTCTTTTTGTAAAGCAATATTAAAGACGCAATGGCTTTTAATTACACACGTGAGTAAAACGAGATTATAGAGCAATTTTAATACTACCTTAATTTCGTCAAGCCACTTTTATACAAAATTTATTCAAAGATAAAGTAAAAGCGGATAAAATTTTATGATTTTTGTCCACCTGCACACATTCCAAATGTTGCGAATGTTAAAAAATTGAAAAGGACTCTCATCGGTACCGAGGCCAGTTCCAGCAAGAACAAAGCAGTGAAGGAGTAAATCACTGAAGGAATAATAAGCTCTGCTCAAAGAAGTCAGTCACTGTAATTTGTCTAGTGAATTCATTTATTAAAAAAATTATGTTTGCTCAGTGCGGTGGCGAGTATTGACTGGGGAGCAGTTGATGTAAAAAGCGGAAATTAAACACCTCCCCTCCAGACAAACAAACATCAAAAAATATTTTTACGAAGGCAATAAAGTCCGCAGCTAATTTAAATTTCAGACGATGCCCCGCCATGCTGTCGGCGCATTATACATTCCGCAACTTTTATGTGTAAACCACGTTAAATTGTCAGGTGAAATGACATCCATTTCTCATTAAAACTTTGTCCCCGGCCCGTGGAAAACAAGTGAGCCGCATCTCTATCGGACCACAACGATAGCGCCAGGTAAAGAAACCTATTCGCGAACAAGAGGAAAAAATAAATTAATAAGCCCTCTCAGGTGCTGTGCTCGCTTTTTCTAAATTAAAAATTTTCTTGATTTGTGAATATTTCCGCGTGCGAAATTAAAATATTCGCGGTATAATTTATCTAAATGGCACCTAGTGAGATGTACATTAAAAGTTATCCGCGGCGGTGCACACTTCTTTTATCCGGCGGCGCGACCTTAGCAGGTGGGCTCGTTTCCGTTTGCGTTGGCAGACCCTTAAATTTACAATTTCGGCGGGGGCTCAGGTACCATTATTTATTTTTATAATGGCCGCCCTAATGCATCCGAGGGGCTCTGAATGTACGCACAGGACTATCATTACACCTCCATGCAAAATTAACTGTGCTCTCGCAATTTAATTATGCCGATCGCGAAGTAATTCTCGCGCCTCGCCACGAAGGTGCGGTTGGGCGACGAAGCTGTCGCGGCAAGACAGAGACAATTATGTCAACCTGTTACCCACTCGAATTCTCCAGCAGTGTATCCCGGAGCAGCGACAGTCGGGAGGACGCTCCAACGAACCGGAACAACGAGGAAGCTGTCTTTCATCTGGCGCTGATGGCTCTGCTACTTCATCACTGATTTTGAAATTAATCCCGCCACAATGGCTGGAGCCGAGCGATACCCCAAGTCCTATAACTCAACCCGTAGAGTAGAAATGGGATTTGCGTTTTTGCTAGGTAGAGATCGCTCTGGAATTTGACATCCCTGAGTGGGCGCGCTGTGACGAATTTTAAGCCCTGCCTGTCTGCTCTACAACGCTAAAGATAGGGGTGCGGGCAGGGGTGGCTGGAGGATAAACTTTTATTTTGCCCGGCAAACATTTTTGAAAGCTCAAAAATTCGGCATTATTGCGCAGCAAAACAAAGGACCGCCCCTGTGATGAATGCGATATTGTTGCCGTTCCGTATGAACACGTCTCAGGGCCAGGGGAGCAGGGGTCTCTAGTTAGACGTGTGAATGTGCCGGGCAACTCTATACCGTCCGCCCTCTCGTTATAAGCACAAGCATAATGCCAGGACATAAATCACAGCCGGGAATGATTGGAGCTTAAAGACAAAGGACGGGGTTGATATATGTGGCACAATTGTCGAGCATATTTTCAATTCGATGCTTTAATGCTCTCTGTCATCTCCCGAACCGATCGCTTCGAACAGCGGCGGGGGCGGGTTGGCGGCGGAAAAGGACAGCTGGCCGATAAGGGCAGGTGGAGCGGCCCAGCACCGGGACTACCAGTGTGGAGGAGTTACCCATGGTCTTGAGAGCAGCGCAGGTAGGTATATACGTTGAAAAATTTTTTGCACGTCCTGTAATCTCCCTTGGCTTACAGTTTCGAATTCTGTTTTTGTCTTGCCATTAGGTAGCGAACACGACACGCCGGGAATGAAAATGGAAATGGAAAAACGTTATTTGTTACGCTCTTCCAAACCAGAAACTTTCGCTTTAATGATGGACAAACATGCTTTAGAGAGACCCCCCAATTTATGCTTCTTCGTCCCTCCATGGTCGCTCCATCCGCTGTGATCCCGGTTCCCAGTGCCATTTCCCAACCCCGCTCCGCACACATATTATGCCGCTGGAGTTTCGGTATGAATTCTGATATTATGGAAATTGTTTTTCCTAGGAGGCCTCCAGCGTAAGGGCGCACCACCGACTGCGGGGGAGTCCTGCATAAAAAGCGAAAGGCAAAGTTATAATTAATCATGATATCTGTATGCCTGCGACATCGGGATTTACGCTCCGTTGCCGCGATATTCACAATAACTCAGGCGAAAATTGGTTAAGTGACTTTGAAGATCTTTTTTTCGAGTGGCATTTAAGGAAATTTACAACGAGCCTCTACTTTTTTGTAATTTCATTTTGACTGTAGAAGGGTGCGATTTTTCCGAAAAGTTTCCCCAGGAGCTGAAGCTAACTGTGGCTGTTACTGCACGTTTTTGGAAAAAGGTATAAATTAGGATAAGAAGTACGGTAGCTTAATTTGGTTGAGAGAAAAAAATATAACTCAAGAAGGATAAAGGCAAGACAAAAGTTTTACCACGCAGCAACGTGAACAAAAAGCATTTGAGATTCAGATATACTCTTCCAGGAAATTAAAACTTTGCAAATTGTATTCCTTGTTGTGTGTGAATCTTGTTTGATATTTGGTTTGGAAATTTACCTCTTGTTAGTCTTAGATATACGACTAATAAGGTGGCCATTTTGAATTCAATTAGCTTAAGGTCTCCTTTTTTAAAGTCTCATAAATCTCTAGAACATGCAAAAGAAAAAGTGTATACCTTTTAATATTTAAAAATAGGAGAAATATGGAAACTGTGGACAATTTAATTTTCATTGAGTATCTAAGGCAACAATTATTCAATAATTAAATCTGATAAGAGGAATTAAAGAGCTCCTTTATGCCATACTTCAGCACTGTAAGGTAGTCTCTGATAAACTTACTAAAACTTATTCGAAAAATAATTCATAAAGTTATGTTTCCCAAATGACTGATAACGCATTTAGCAGATGAGGTGGCTTGTATTTTTTTTTTATTAACCATGCAGCTGACAAACAAATTTTAACTGGCATGTACGTCCCAAATAACTTGCGCCATGACTACATGAAAAGGAAAATAATTATATAAATATAGCCGGTGACGGGTGTCACAGTACAGAGTAACAATAAGTACCCTTTTCTAGTTTCGTTCAATTTCTGCGTGTGAAATTAGGTTCGAA
The DNA here is from genome assembly GCA_001932985.1 of Proctacanthus coquilletti. Classification (NCBI taxonomy): domain Eukaryota; kingdom Metazoa; phylum Arthropoda; class Insecta; order Diptera; family Asilidae; genus Proctacanthus; species Proctacanthus coquilletti. The sequence goes on along the minus strand of MNCL01000052.1, from coordinate 95,874 downwards.
ATCGAATTCCTTCCTATTATAGAATTTTTCTACATGCATTCCGTAAGCATAATTTAAACGTAGGACAATTTCAGGTATATTTGTTTAGCTTTAATGAGAACTACTGCAGTGAAACTGAAATTTTATAACAGCCAGAATTGTCTATATCTATCATATCCAATCGAAGCTTATTTAAGTGTTTATTAGGAAACCATAAAGAGACAAACCTTGTGTTTTAGAAGTATTGAAAAGATCACAACTAAGAAAATGCATACCTGTACAATTTTTCTTGTCAACAGTGCATACAGTTTTTATATAAAAATGTGCATTACTTTATTATTGGACATCTGAAATGTACTGTATTTGGTGTGTAGCCTACATAAAAACTTTCCTCCCGAATTAAAGTTAGTAGATTGTCATGCTGATTTAGTCCTATTCCTGTATTCCAATTAATACCAGGTTAAACAAAGCGATTGAGTGGCATATACGAGCACAAGCAGTTACTACAGCTCATGCCTACAGCCAGCACAATATTTGTTTATGTGGATGTGGTTCATTAATTGCCTGATACATGTCTAATATCAGAACTGCTGAAAAACTGTCGAAACGTTTCACAGATTCGCTATGATATTTTATAGTCTTGCGCATCAAAAATGTATGTCATTTTTCGGAAAGACAACAAAGTAACGAAGTGACTAAAAAGTGCAAATTCATGTTAGTGAAAATTAGCTTTTCTGCTAAATTAAAGCCAGTTCAATCAATTTGTCTTTCGTTCGATATTGATGAACTCGTGATTAATTTAAATGTAATCGAATAAATTTAATTAGTATGTATAAATTAATGTTTAGAATGACAACATAAACAACATGAATAAAACCAACAAAAACACAAGTTGTAGTCTAAACGAAAAAACGCAACGCAACAACAGCTAATGATTTTTAAGAAAATTATTTCTCTTTTTAAAAAGCACAGGTGATAAAAGCTCTAAACGTCGTTTAGACTTTAAATATTAAAGTAAACATATACACCACACAAAATTACTTACCTTACTAAAATAATCTATAGCAAAATTCCTAAAATATTATTTATGTTCGTAAAATATACTTTCGCGAGGGCGCTCCGAGAAATCTCATTTATCGCTTGTCCACGTACAAAAAACAAGTTCAATGATATCGCATACAAAAATAAAATTATTTCTCGAAACGGATATTTTAGAAATACCTGCAGCAACATTATATACAATTGTCCGTACATATTCTTATAATTTCATAGAACTTAAAGCTGCTCATATTTGGAGGAGAAATCCAGAAAACCGTCCATAAGAAGTATCTACAAATTTCCATAAATTTTATTTTACTTATTTACTTCGATTTATTAAGAAAAGATATTTAGATAAATTTCTGTTGGTTTTTCCAACGCCTAATACTTCGAGGGTAATGAGTGCTCTTCTAGTTTTTTACAAATTCGAGGTCGCTTAAGCCGGCATCTCCCTTTGAAACGTTTGGCAATAGCTCAACAGCTCTTGGTCCAGCTCATGGAGAATATTTTTCTCGAAATATGAAATAAACCACAAAATAGAAGATGAACCTTTAAAGACGAAGATCTATAAATCTCTGGAAAAGTTAAATGAGAAAGTAATGAATAGCATCCCACGAATGTAAATATTTAAGTAGCCTAGTTGCTCATTATGAAAATATGGATGATAATAATTGATTAAATTAATTCAAGTTCATTTTGTTCAATTGGTACCAATTTCCAGATGCGAATTTTGATTCGAATCGGTCTAAAAATGGCGCCATCTCTGTTTATTATTAAATAAGGGTAAAGAATTATTTCTACATAGAAGGAGTTATCAGCTAAAGTGTACCAGATTTTAGCACAATTTCAGTGGCATATCCTACGTTTATGCAACTCTCAGCAGTTTTAATTATTTCATTAAATTAATTAAGAGTAAAACGGAAAATTTTTAGTAAGTATCCAAAGTATTTCAATATTATTTGTTTGTATATTAGCATTGATTTAATTTTAGTATTGGGATATTCCATAATTAATGAAAAATCTATTTATTCATCTCACAGATCCCAGTCTCAGACTGGATTACTGGAGTAGTAACGAGCCAAAATACCTCTCAGACGCAATTAATATGAAATCAACAAAGGCAGTCGAAGACGCATTGATAGGGACTTACTTTCATACCCAAATATCTCCTACAAGACTAGAGAGTTTCACGTCGGGATTTTCTAAAAATATAAGGCTCAAACGGGCATCGTATCATTAAAATTTTTTGATTGTTAATAATGTGTTCCCATGTAGCTTCACTTCGTCCATTAAACCAGGCCTTAAGATCATTCCTTCAGCCGCCTAGACGATTTCTTTCATCATCCGTCAAGAATGCAATTTCTCTTTGTGTCAGACGCAGTTATGCATAGTCATAATCCGCGGGCAAATTGGGCAGACTGTCGTTAACTTCTATCGCTTTCGACGTTAATATTGGAAGCAGCACCCGTTCAGGTGCGAGGGAGGAATTTACCTTTTAGCATAAACGCGCGCGTTATTTGATATTTCAAAGGAAGTAGGACACAAAGAGCAGAACCCGGCCAGATTGTGGAGCACACTCGATTCAGAAATTTTCGGGCAAAAACTCATTTAAAATTGAAATGATACCCGCAACGAAGCTGAGCGTGCCCACCCGGCACCAGATATGGCCGACTGATCCATTTCTCTTTTGAATAATTTAAGTTTTGCCTTTTTAATTCTACGGCTTGGAGGAATTCCTGTGAAAATTAAATAAAATTAAATGCGCCCCCGTACGCCCTTCGAATTCGGGCCTGGCCTTATCATCATCAGTCAGCCGTTCCCACCGATGATGACGATGATGGCGGTGCAAAGCATTCTTTGTATCGATTTTCTGTACGCCTTAAAAATGTTGATGATTATAATTGTGCCGCTTGTCCCACCGCATCGACCCAATTTATCTCAACAAAAATTCAACAACATTCTACGCAGGCGGACCGAAACAAGCTCGCAACCATTGTCTGGGCTTCCTAATTGGATGTACTGGTGACATCCCTAACATTGCCTCAATAAGGAACAATAAGGAGGCGGATGCTGAAAGCTGGATGCTAGATCCATGATACCTGAAAGCCTGCATTTTATTAACTATGTAAACATGTAAACCGCTTATGCTTTTTGCCGAGTGCACTCGGTGGAATGCCTTTTGAAATCGCAACCAGGCACAAAGCCGATCTCCGTTTTCAGATTGTGCTCCTGTGCACCACCCTCGCTCTATACTCCCCTCTTGTAGCTGGACCAAAATATTGAACCGTGATTTTCTACTTTTCAAGTAGATACACTTGAGTTCAATACATGAAATTGTGAGAAAATTTTCAAACCATAAAATAAAAAAACCACTGCATGCATCTTTGGAAAGTACTGCTTATTTTGGAACTAGCAAACGAAAATAGCTTGAAAACATTTTACTTTTTTTTTCCAAAAACTACATTTTCAGAATTGCTAAAACCCAGAAAAATAGACGTTTTACGAAAAGGTAGCATTACTGACCAGGTATAAAAACGCATTCTTCTTTTATCTAGGGTAGAGCGGGGCTTGTTGAGCGTAGCAACGAAATATCTCGAAAACTACGCATCGTACGATAATGCGTCAAGTGGTGGAAAGAGAGGTAACGCGCGGCGACTGAGTAACCGACCCGGACCGTCTGTTCTTCTTGATAGTGGAAAATAAAAACAAATGTTGTCTATTATTTTTCTCCTAGCGAATTAAAACCAGGTAAGTGTTCATAATTAGTAAATTTATTTGACTTATTGTTTTGCTCATAGCCTAAAATTTATTTCGAAAATTCGAGACGGGGCTAGTTGGGCAGGATGATTAATTTATTTTTATTTTAATTATTTTGAAGTCATGTAATCTTTTGATTTTTTGATTGATCATACTACTAAAAGGTCAACTAATTGTCACTAGTTATAGTGTCAAAACAACATAAAACTGATTGTAAAATTTGTTTGTTTTTGAGAAAATAAGACTTTTAGTTTCATTGCGATGTATTGAAGTTTCAAATGAATATATTCGGCTATTAGCTGATATTTTATTATATATTTATATAAATTTTAATGATCTACGTATCTTTATTCGGTGTACTCCTTGTCTTGCTCAACTAAGCAAATTGAGCAGCTCAGACATTCGTCACTTAAAGGTCATTTTCTTCAAAACTAGATCGAAAGTAGACAATTTTTCTGGAGGCATTTCTGCCTACTTGGAACTGCGGCACTACAAGTGAAAAGCAAGCGCCGCCCTTCCCTATTGAGTAAGCTTCTTCCTTTGCTTGTTTTAATTAAATAAAAATTCCAATTGCACCTACAATTGTAGCAGAAAACTTGTTCACCTTAGGTTTACACTAAACATTTTATAAAAGAAGATTGATCAAGCAGTTTATTAAATTTTATTGACTAGTTCTCGAAAAATTACGCTTCAAACTAAAGAGCCATAATCTTTAAATAAATCTGGAATCTGTTGCAATTAAGCTACTGCAACACTAAGAAAAATTTTTGGCACCAAAAGAACTTTTAATGTTTGTAATAATATTTGAAAATATTGTCTTTAATAGTGACCCAAAACCTACTAGACAATTTTTAGACCACTATAACTTCAAAATTTCTAAATCCCTTGGCTAGTGTTTTTATGTCATATTTATAAAACCAGATAAGTATTTCGAAATCTGTCTTTTGACCGATAAACAGGGAAAACAAAAAAATCTCACGCATGGAATAAAAAAATCAACTCAGGCACAACTCGTGATTAGTTTGGTTCAGGAGAAATCACTAAATCTTAATTCCAAAAATGTAGTGTTTTTTTCCAGTTTTTAAGTAAGTTTTCAACTACTGATGTATTCCAAGAAATGCTTAGGCATAGGTTCTTTACCAAAAGGAAATTTCTGTTTCGATTTTACTTCAGTTCGCCTATTTTCTTAATGTCAAGACGTGTTTAAATATAAAAATAAATAATCTTTTCATTTTCTCCGCAAAAAGCGCAGTATTTTGTACAATTTCAAATTCCTACTCAAGCAAATTACTTGGATAATAACGCTAAAGTCTAGATTCTCAGATGCATTTAGAACAAGGAATAAAGAGAAATAGTAATTTCTTGCTATGTTGTGCAAAAACAATAAAATACACAAAATTTACAGGCTGAGTAAAAAGTTTCCAGATAAATTTAATATGGAGTACATAGTCCTTGAATTCTTTTTGCCCTCCACAATTTTCCGGAAGGCAATCCGAAAGTGTTCGTAAATCTCTAGGGAAACAGTTTAAAACCTAATCAGAATCCCACATATCCTCAGGTAGTCACATCAACGACTGCATATTAATAAAACTTTTTAAGCAAGGTCGGTAGTTAGGGAGTTTTTCTGAATTCTGCTCCCCCAAATGACTCAGCTAAGGCTAAAAATACCGAAAGGTGCACAAGAAAAATATACCATCAAGTAAATGAAAAAAAAATAAGGGAAGCTTGAACAGAAGAAGCATGCCTGGTCGGCGGGATTCCTTAAGGAAGTACCCAGGCGGGGAAGAGGGGAAAAAGGCACATTTACGAAACTTCAGCACAGGGAACAAACTTTCTCGTTTAATTAATTTTTACTTCATTTTTTAACAGTTGCACTTGCTACTTCCTGGATACTGCTGCGTGCAGATTCACCTTATGTCTAAAATGGGCCCAACTGTGGCCGGTGTGGAGTAGTTTTCGAACGCTTTTATTAAGTTTTAATGCTGAATTTCAAGCTAATTAAAAAAGTCAAGTCATGTGTTTTTTTTATAAGAACTGAATTGCTAACCTGTTCCTTAATTAAGCATGATTTCTGCGCTTATTTAAGAAATTAAAAAGGGAAAACCGAAAAACTCCAAAACTTTTTACCTGAAAATTTAATACCGTACAGAAATTTCATATTTCGTAGCTTTCTAATATTCCTTGATAAACGAACTTGATTTAAATAACTTTTCTAAAAGATTTATATGTAACATCAGATTTGTGGCTTTCTAAATTAATTGTTTTGGTAAGCTTTAGAATACTTTTTCAAATAAATTAAATTCTATAATTGTGTTTTACAACATCTTTTTTTAAACAAAATCAATTACATAATTTTTATTATTACTGAATTGGTAATAATACGTAATTGATTTAAAAAAATACTAATTAATATTTTTAAAAATATCAATTCCATAGGAGGTGTTCCAGTACTTTTATAGCAGTAAAAACAGCAAGTGTATTCAGTCTTTTTATAATAAAAAGTGCTTCTTTTAATATTATCAAAAGAATGTGGCGAGCTACCATAAAAAAACCGAAATCCTAGCATCAAGGTTCGTTTTACTTCTTTAGTATTAAACACCACAAGTACCAAAACTTAGGCTTCTGACGACAAAGTTGGGACTGAATCTTTTTAAAGGATGAAATTTAACTTGGAGATTTTGAAAATGTCTTTAGGACAAATCAAAACTTGCTTGTGCATGCAGCGGAAACGAGGCCTAAACTCGAAATTTTCTGACGGTATACATTTCATGTAGTCCTACCTGGGAGGCACAAGTACCTAAACCCCTCAGTCCCGGTCCAAAGGTCTTTATCCCGGATGGAAAAGAAGGAGAAATGGTTTCGCATCAGTTCCAGTCGGGCTCATCAGTTCAGTAATTAAAAACTTGAGAGGTGTTCTCGTTTCGCACACAAAGCGAGTAGACCTCTTGAGCTTAAATTTACAACCCTCGAGTTCCAGTACAGTTTTCCCGCTTAAAGCATCCAAAGCAAAACTCGCGGGAGCTCCATCTCCTTCTATTCGCACCTACTCAGGTAACCGCACTCAAGTACTATACACCTAAATGCAACCTGAATGAGCATTTACCTGCAGGCCTGGGGCGCGAGCTCCTGCACCTTTCCTACCACTCACCTGGAAGAGAAGGAATTAATTAAAATTTAGATGTGTTTACCAAGCGCACGTTGACTTATTCAATTTTTACATCTTAACTTTATTGGAGTTATAAAGTCGAAGTGGTGCAATTCTTCGGGAATTGTTCGGAGACTATTGCGCCAAAGCAATAGACCAGGATCGAGTGGGTTTCATCCGCGGGAGAACCAGCGATGGAATTGGGTCAGCTGATAATATTAAATGTCCGCAGGAGAGGGAGTTTTATTGCAGGAAATTCGGGATTTACCAGTTCAGGCAGCAAATTAAAAATGTGGAAAATCTTTAAGGATTCATGGGGGAGAAAGGCGCTCTAGAAATGCTAAAGAGGTTTTTATGATGGTTCACTGGGCTGAAGTACACTCTGGCGCTTAAGGGGCTTTTTTGGAAGTTTTCAAGCTATTTATAAAACTAGGGTAGAATAAGCAAAACACAGTTGTTTTCAAATTTTGCAGAATTTCACAGAAAGGATTAGTTTAAAGTATAGCATAAAAAACTCATAATACAACATTTTTTATTTTGTTAAGGTAAACAATTCTTCAGTTACTTATTGTCACCGGACGGACTGGAATAAGTAAATGTTCTTAGACTAATGCTTCCAGGCGAACACTTTAAGGGCATGAAATCTCACAAAGGTATTTTACCAAAATTTCCACAACGAAAGGAAAGAGGATTATTAATTCCATAGAACATGTCCCCGTGAATCTCAAGAACTTCCATTGTTATAAGATGTTGTGGTCCTGTTCCTGTGAGGAATTTGTATTTGATACATTCGAATTAATTGGATAAGTTTGCGATATATAAGACTTTTGAAGATTTGAAATCCTCACTACAGAAATATCTTGCTAATGGTGAAATGCTTTTTGCAAGCATAGAGAAACAAAATTGTTTACTAGTTGCGATAAACCATGATCTGTTTGTCTTATAAGATGATTTATTTAAAAATGAAATACGGTAATAAATGGCAAAATTTATAAGGTGCATAATTTTATAGTTTAAGTAAAAGCAAACATTTAATCAAACACATTGATGAGTTAAGATTAAATAAAAGAAAAAGCTTTTTAAAAAAACAACTTATGAATTTAAAAGTGTTACACCAAAAAGGAGATCTGAGAAAAACAAATTTAGGTAATAAATAAATAACAAAAAAGATTCCTTTGTTATTGACTGCTAAAAAAATTAATAATATACACTAGTTTTGAACTAAGCGTATCTTTTAAATAAACATAGTAATCTTCAGGGTTTTAATTACGCCTCAACTGAGAGTTAAACTTTGTTTGGGAGAAAAATTTACATCCAAGGACAAGAGTTTACCCGATATTTAATTCATCCTTGATTTTTAAATAAAATAATTCAGAACTATAAGAAATTTCGATTTTCAGAAAAGTTAAGTACTACAAAAAGAGCTATACTAATAAAATTAGCCTGCTTTCATAAGAAAAGTATCATATGCATTCGCTATTACCAAATATTTTCTATTGAGAACTAAATATAACATTTCTCTTCATTTTAAATTCAGACATTGATCAATTACGTCTTTGTCTTAGTCTGTGCCTTGGTTGCAAGTAATCCAATTACACAATTCAGCGCAATGCAATCACATTTTGGAATTCCTATATTAATTTAATTGAAGGAGCTATGAAAGCCGCCATGCATAAAATGTTAGTAACGTCTGTCTGTACACATGGTTTTATAATAATTTTGATTATTTATTTCCTATTCATTCCATTGTCTTCGTACAAGCAAATTCTAAGCAGGTATGAACTAGTAATCTTACCCACTGGCATCTTAAATAATAATTAAGTTGTAGTTACACTACCCGGCAAAGATTTCTTAAGAAAACAAATAGTACTAGTAGTGTTTGTAGTATTTTGCCCTACATTTTGAAACATCAAGACTTTAAATTGTATAGAAACTTATTGTACTCGTAATTTATGCACAATGTTAATGAAGCACAGCTTTTGAATTTCTCCAAATGGAAAATACAGGAAAAAGTTGAAATGTTTCCTTTCTCGTAACCATAAAATTGTGCGTACATATCAGGGTATGACAAGTGCACCTGTTATTAGATATGCAGGAGAAATACCTAAATGTGGTGTATTAACAAAAAATCGTCCAAATAAAAGGTTCAGTCATCTTTACCTACGGGGCATATTGAGAGGATGACAAGGTCTAGCCCAAAACTATAACTAGATTGTCTAAGAACATAAATTTGCTGTTCCCCCACTAATCTACGACTATGTTGAAATTGCGTCCGGCTCAACCACAATATTTGAGCTACTCATGCGAGACAGGCCCCCCATTGCTGGTGGACGGCTGCATGTTGAAGGACACATAAATAGAAGCAACGGACATTGCCCGGCGCTGCAGAAAATCCTAGTGCAGCACTAGGAGATTATTTATATTTATTATCCATGGAAGCCATGCATCTTTCCATTTAGTGAAGGTTTTATTGGAGACTGAATAGTTTCCAAGAAAAATGTGTGGCCGCGCAACAGCACAAATCAAGATGAAGTGGACATAAGGAAGTTTTTCCAGCGGCTGCTCTGATTTCGAATAACCTACATCCCGGGGATTGCAACATTACTAGAATTTTGCTCAATGCACGATATTTGATTAAAATTCGTTGCATGCGCATCTGCGGTTTAAATCCACTCCATTGTTGTGCTCTACATTCACGCATTATGCTCAAAGGCTGTAAATTTAACTCCGGGCTTTTTAACGAATTATCCCTACGGCTGCCAAATTCGAGGAAAATAAAGTAATTTCCATTCGCTCGTCATGAATCAGTTCGGACATGAGTTTCAATGAGTATAAATTGAAATTGCAATTTCAGGAAAACATATAATCCAAATTTTTTGTGCTCTCGAACGAGGCTATTTCGGGTAAGTGATAAACCAATTTTGAGTGCTAATGTGTACGTAATGTTCGGAGACAGATTGTGATAAAAAACTCGAAAACAGTTCGGAAGGATTGTATCAAAGCTATTTTATATGCTTTTATTCATTTATTTATTGATGTTTTTCTTCCCTTTTGTTCCTGTTGTTACTTTCCAGTCCCCATTTTATTTACCAGTTAAGACTACGATAAGAATTTTATAATATAAATGAATTTTTAATACTTTAATTGATGAACGTTTATACTTTCATCATCTGCAACGTCATGTGTAATTATCAATTAGGTGTATAAAAACATACAAAAGCACTGACCACTTGTCTTTCGACCATGTCTTTTTAATTCCTCTTTTTCATGGATGAGGTAGAAATCCCCTAGTCAAAGTTTGAATCATTTTGTAAAGATGCTTTGTTAAAACTATCAACATTCAAAAATAAGAAATACAAATTTAAGGGCACATTTTCAAATTTGATGTGGACAAAAGTCAATAGAAAACTGAGATATTAAGCATATAATTAATTAATCGAGAATGTATTAATAAGATAAATAGCTAAAGGTCAAAATGAAGCGCACATGTACACCAAATAAAAACGAAGTTATGAACTGACTTCTATTAACGAAATATAAAGCCATAAAATGGTTTTCAATAAATCAATCCATTTAATTATAACATTTAAATATTTGGCAGAGTAAGCACTAACTGTGACAAATTAGAATTGTTTTGCTCGTACACTCGAATTATATTATCATTTATGTAGTCTAAAATTAGCAAGGAATTTATTGTCCTTGATATAATTGTTAAATTACTCGCAAAGTTTGGAATAAGCCAATTTCAAATTAAAATTTCGAAGAATTTAAACTTAAGATAAATAAAATACCTAATCTTGTACAACAAAAAGACAGGATATGTTTTCATTATGTTTAAAAACACAGCATAGAGTACAAAGTATATCAAAGCGAGCAATTGCTCTACATTATTCAAAATATTTTCCAAATTTGTAATAAAGAAAGTCAACAAAAATTACACTCAGCAAGCATAGAAGTATTAACTCAGAATTCTTCTCTTTTTAAACAAATATTAAACCATAGCCAATTGACTCTCAAATTATCAACGAAAGATAAATTTCAGAAATATGGGCCTTCCCTAGAAAAACATCAAATAAAATAACAGAGTCGACACCCGTACAGTTATTCCAGTTCTTATCGCGATTCGCCATAAAAGTCAAAAATAGTCAAATAAAATTAATTGACTCGCCATTACTGGAAATTTACTTTCACACTAAAATGAAAATGACACGTTTTGTAATAGCGTAATTTTGCACAATTCCCTCTTTAAAAATATGAAAAATGATCAGAAGCCACGCAAGCATACGTGTATTTGTTCTGTGGCCGAAAGGCATGTATTCCATGCCGTAACGATAGAATGTGTCCTTTGTGGTGTCCACTTTTTCATAAAGAATGACAGGGGACAAGATGTGTGTCATGTAGGCGTGAATGGGAAGAAATGACAAAAAATAGCTAAGATTACGAAAATATATCGGTCCTGTTGGTCGAGCAACATAAAATATGAACGAGCGATTCCTTAGAGGAACGTGAATGTCTGCACGTATCATTGCGAGGAGATTAATTAAGAAAATTGTGGTGTGAGTCGAAGGTGTTTTTATTAGCAGTGGCCTCGTTCCAACTATATTTATGACGACTCATTAAAACAAAATGATGGCATGAACACATTGGCATAGCTCCTAATATAAATTGCTACTGGGTTTGTGACAACGTCTTTGTCATGTAACGTCATGTTTTTTTTTTTTCGATAAAAACGACAAAGTATATGATAAAGATGAAGCAACAGATAATGGAAGCTCTCTAACGATATAGTCAATCATTGCCAAGATGACAATCTTGTTCTTACTGACTTGATAATTCTACGATAGGACTGGACTGAGGAAGAATATGTTCAGTGTTTAGATAGTGTTTGTTTGACGTAGAAGCCTGAACCACAGCAGTTGGTAATTATAGTAGTCTATTTTAATTGTCATCACGAAAAACTAAAGATTTTGTAAAGTTATGTTCCCGTCAGGTAGAACGACACAGGCTTTAATTAGAGTTACAGTTTTAAACAGGCCGAAAGCTCTTTTCCTTTAGTTGGTTATGATTAGAAAGTTTAAAGAATATCAAAATAAGAACTATAAAATATTTTAAATAATTAGATTCTACGTGGATGTTTTCTTTATATTTGAGTATTAATGACAAAAAAAAAGAAAACAAACATCCACGTCAAACGTACACATTACTATTATTACTGATAATCTTTTGAATTTGTAACCCTACTTCAATATAGAATTTTTAAGTTTATGAAAGACTATGAAAGACTGGATTTTAACAAAAACCCCTTTTTGTATCCTGAATTTCTCATTCATTCTGAAATTTCAACCCGATTCTATTTTAAGCCGTAGATACGAATAGTGCTAAAATTTAAAATGAAAAGTAATTCTACATCTCTCATCTACAACTTGTTGGCACCATTCATAAATAAAATAGCCTAAACCTACATTTTCAGAAACGATTATCCCCCATCCCAGTACGACCCTTAATATTTTATGCTTTCACATTCGGGTTTCATATACTGTAACTAATGTGTTTCCTCTGCAACGCGAAAAAATCCAGGTCTGCAGATGCCTTCCCCCGCTGCAGTAAATAACCGCACGATCGATATGCCCTCGCGCTTTATTCTATTACCTGGCCGCATTATTGGTTTTCACCGCGAATATATTTCTTTTAATAGAAAATCGTTAAGCTCCCTCTCGGTGCGCGCTAATAAATATGTGTCGCGAATTGCGGTGACTTTCATAATTATCCATATGCAGGGATCATTAAAAAGGTAATCTCAATGAATTGCTATTGTTCACGGAGTTCTACGCACGTAATCTGATTCATGCCGCATGGATGATCCATTCAGTGATTTCGGTTACGCAAGAATTAATTAACATTCTTCTGAAATTGAACTCTCTGAGAACGTTTAAAACGAATGTTACATAATACAAATGCATAAATAAATTCCTAATTCTTAATTCATATTCAAATGCATGAATTTATAGTTAGACTCTTGATAAAAACGTTCATAGCAGAGATGCCATTTATTTCCAATAACATTGGATATTGAAGCTAATACCAAACTACTATTGTAATAAATTTAATATTTAAATATTTGTTTGTTTGTTTGTATGTTTCTCTAACTAGCAAAAGCCGTATTGATAAAACTTATCTCAAAAACAGAGTGCCAAAAGTGCTGAACAAATTGTTTCCACCTCAAACCCAGTAAAACAGAATCATTTTTAATGGAGTTAACGAAATTAACTAGGAAAAAATTAATGACATAGGACTGAATGGTTCTTGAAGCAAACATCAACAAGTCAACGATATCTCCGATATCTAAAAATCGATGTCGTCATTTGTAAAGCCGTCTTTCTGTCGCTTAAAGAATTCTGCCTTAATAAATCATTAATCTGTAAAGCGAGTGCGAATTTTTTATGTAAATTTCTTACACAAGTAAACTTTTATTTCTAGAAAGGACTAGGATATGTTCCACCTCTCAATAAGAGAAATTACTTCGCTCATATGAACGAAAACTAAAAATTTTCTTCCACGGCTACAAAAGGAAACTCCTTACCTTTATGGAATTTTGCAAACTTTTTAATTACTTCCTACAAATATCGCATCTGCAGCAGCCAACCTTGTTCAAGATGAGTCGTTGTAGAGATAGAGATAGAGCTCCAGATTCATCCTCCGCGGAAGGAAACATTTCCATTCTTTTGAGAATGCAAAAAGTTATACATGTCTTGCACTGGATATGTGTAAGAACCAGAACTCCCCAAAAAGACGATATAAAATAGCTTAAAGCGCCTTCGAGCAAATTCGAACTGCCTGAGAACATTCGTTTGACAAATTTTTCCGAAAATTGCTTAAGAGATGCACACCGAAGTGCTTTTGTTTTCCGCTGATTTATTGCACGTGCACATGCGGCTGAATAATAGCTCTGCTTCAGGTTTATCGAAAGCAGGTGGAAGTGATGATGAAAATAAATGGCGGAAGCGGCGAAATTGCAATTTAAAGAGGTCCGCTCCGGTGCTTCTGTTTTGTTACCTGCGCTAACGATGGGGAAATATTTGGGATTTTTTTTTGCAGATTTCCGGAAAAAAAACTATTTAAAACTGAAACAATTTTGTATTTGAGCATTTCTCCAAAAGATTTTCCAGATTGATCAGAAAAATTGAGGTTTGATTTTCAAAATTAAATTGATGAAAGGCAAGTTGATTCCTCATAAAAACAATGAATAAGTCCATTTTCTGCACAATAAACAGAGTGAACAAAGTGCCTTTATAAGAAAAACACTAATTACTAACGAGCTGAAAATATTCAGAAATTCTGAAGTTATGTTCGTTTATTTAAAGAAAAACAGATGTCCCGTGGACATGTTCTACGCACATGTTCCTCACACAGCCAGTCAATTTACTAAAAAAGATGTTTTGACTCTTGAAATGAGTCAAGTTTGAGTCATCAAATTTAACACCGAAAGCTTCTTATTGATCTTTAATTTTGTTATTCAAATTTTTCAAGAAATTTAGAGCGCTTTCAAAATAAAATAATAAGTTGAAACAAATAGTGAAATGCAGAATTTTGGTAGTATACTGTAAGCACACTTTTATTACTTCAAAGGCCAAATTTTTATTTTGAGCCCATTGAAGTTGAAAAATGTAGCGAAAAAATGAAAAAAAAACCTAGAGTGTCAGTTGGCAACTTTTCAAACATTTTTCTTCGTCAGTTTCTGGGGAATATTGCTTTATTTAATAACTTATCATTTTCGCTTTTTTTCAGACATATTATCCAGGAGAAAACCTGCACATTGTGAACCGAAACATTGACCCATTGCGAATTCCAGTTAACCTTCAAATTAAAAACTTATTGCTATTTGTAAAAAAAATTTTAATAAAACGTAATACAAATAAATTCTCTAAAAGTGTATTAATGTCATGAAGAAAGTCCCATTTCAATATTCTTTCTCGTTTTCCCAAAACATTTCTAAAAATTGCCGATTTTCAGATTTTCGACTCCAATCAGAACACCCCTTTAATCCTTAATACATTCCCTAGTTTAAGAAAGGAGTTAATCAAATAAGAAATAGCCCAGAAATAGTGAATCTATCAAGCAAAGCAAATTTTTCTAGGCGACATTTTCCTCATGCAAAAATGAGGAAAAGCTAAATCATTCTCCAGAGGTTAAGCTTGCTCCTGTACTTTATTCAAACAGGTAATCGTGACTTGACTCAAAAAGGTAGTCGTGACTTGACTCCGTCTATATTATTACGAGTCAAGTTTCCTTGGCATCTTTTCGTTTAAATATTTGATGTCCTAGACACTTTAGTGTAATTAATTTAACTAGGATTACCTAAAGGTGTTTACATGCTATTAAAACCAAATTGTTGGCAGTTTCAGGTTCAGCTGGCTTACGTTTAGGAGTATACGAATTTTCCAATGTGCCAAGATGGAAGGCAGTTTCGTTTAATTACCCGTAGAGTTAAGGAGTGCATACTACAAATGCATCTTATCGGAGCAACAGCATACTGGCGTACCGTTCCATTGAGGTTTAGCCCGTAAAGCGAAATTGCATTCTTGCTATCGTAGTAAAGGATCAGACCGACGAAGGACTATAAGCCATCAAACTTAGGAATACCGACTGCAAAACTACCAACTACCAGCCCTACGAACTACGGACTAATATGAGCAAGTTAGGAAATCTCAGCATCCTTAATCTCGTTTTAAGTTGCGCGTAATGATTGCTCGAAGCAAGTACTTTGCCTTAGTCGACTTAAAATTTGCTCGTAGTTGGGAAATCTCCATCCCCGGTCCGGGCAGGTAAATAGCATGCACACCTCTGATAATTTCGGAGAAATTGCCTTAAAGTTGCCGGGCGGACGTTTCAACAATAAATTTCCACCTCTGGCGCCATCGATTGTGTGCGGAGCATTTGTGTTTCATCCAAAACCCGCCGCCCCTTGCTCCGCTTCCCATCCATATGACAGATTTCGGGGCAATTTATTTACCACGGCCGGAACATCAATCAAAACGAGAGCCGCCACTGTCTATATTACTTTTATCAAGCAAACGAGATCCGGGATTAGGACGTCCTTGGGACGGGACAGCTCACGGTCGGATTCTTCCGGAGATGTTGTCACTCAGTTTTGTTATCTAATTTTGTCTCGCGCTACCTTTTGTCTTTTCTGCCGATGAACAAATCCAT
The DNA here is from genome assembly GCA_001932985.1 of Proctacanthus coquilletti. Lineage (NCBI taxonomy): Eukaryota > Metazoa > Arthropoda > Insecta > Diptera > Asilidae > Proctacanthus > Proctacanthus coquilletti. The sequence goes on along the minus strand of MNCL01000052.1, from coordinate 79,748 downwards.
GAAAAATTATGTCCTAACGCTTCGATTGTAAATAGACCAGATTCCCGGGATCCCCGCACGTTGAGCTAAACGTGGGGCTCCATGAGAAAACGAAATGGCCTTGCACTGGGTGAAACGACGATTCCAGGAATCCTGACCTCTATAACTGAATGGAATTGATAAATAAATCGCGCTCCTGTTCAGCTTGGACGCCTCTTAATGTGAATGCCCTGTTCTAAGGACACTAGCGAGCTTCGATTGCTGACACTTGTCTCACATGCAAATACCGGTGTGTCCCGGACCCGCGAGTGTCTGCAGAGACCGGTCTTATCTGATCTCCGCACAAAGGCTTTCGACCGTAGCAACTGATCGTGAAATCAGTAACGAGGAGATTCGATTTACTTTTTGTCTGTTGGATACTTTCAATGGCATACTCACCCCTGCGCTGTAATTCTCAATAATTTTTATTACTCGAAAGGACCCGGGCGGAGGGGTGCCACCAGGATATTCCCGGCAAATGTGGAGGACGCTTCCTTTGTCGGCAGCGGCAGATATGAATCGCTTTTGCATATCTTAAAAGCCATAAAGTTCTAATAGCGGCCGTTCCATTAATTTTACTGAAAGCACTCTTCCTGTGCCGCGTAGATATTGAGTTAATGTGGGCTCGCCTGATAAAGTATGCTAATCACATGCAACCATACTCGCAAATGCGAAATTCTTTTCACTTGTTTCAGAAGAACATCTTTAAGCTGAAATGTGCCTGCAGAGTGGACGTATTTTGGGGACTTTTATGGGCCTTAAGTTCGTTATTTTCGAAAGCACAGTCTATTTCGGGCTATCTATAAGTAGAAGTGTTAGCATAGATCTATGAGCTTAAAGTTGCACACAATCTTATCGCTGTGTACTTTTGAACCATTTTAAACTTAGGAGTTCTTGATTGATTAACCAAATTTAAACGTTAATCAAACAATATTGATAGTCATTTAATGTAAATCAGTACAGGCCTCTGTGTAAATCCAAATTTTTGCAGAATGCTCACAAACCTTCTGTGAACGGTGTATTATACGAAATTTATTTCTGACCAGTTGAGATCAAACGCAAACCTAAAAGGAAAAGCAAACAGACATATACAAAAATATGAAAATGAATATTCAAACTAGTTTAAATTATTTAAGTTGGGAGATAATATTTACCCCAAAAACTTGCATATTTAAAAATATATTCAGGTAATAAAAATAACAGGTGAAATGCGAGTTGGACTCACATGAAAAGGTTTCCGTACCAAACTTGAATTCATGAATTCATGTTTTTTATTCGTAAAGCAATGTTCATTCAATCTATCACTAATATTTTTTTAATTTGTTCAGATTTTTCTAAGCGATTTTTTTCGTAAATTTATATTTTATTTTTATTTTTTCTGTTATTTGGCTCCTCCAAAATATCTAAACTATTTCAAATTTTTCAGTAATAATATAACTGCATGTTTTTAAAAGTATTAGTTTTTATAAAATGTAGACTACAATCAAAATACAATGCTCCTTGAGTTCAAGTTGCAAAATCATGTTTGGTAAAAGTCGAATAGCAGAGAAAAACTTTATATTTGGAAACTTTTAAATAATCGATTTTCCCATCGGTTTTTTTTTTTTCTTTTTATACACATTTCATCTCAAATGTAAAGATAACTTCTAATATTACAAATAGTTTCCATTTCCATATGATTTTATTTTAAGTCAAGTGATATTATTTCGGAAATTGTAACATCTTGAATGGTTCCTCGCATATTACAAACGCTATAAAACATAAACGCATATACATTTCTAAAAAGCATGGATTCAAGACAACGTCTCAAACGTGAATTCGAAATTTCATGCAAGGACATGTGGGAAGGTAATAACTAATTCGTAACTTAATAATATGTACAAAATATCATTTCGCAGAGATGCACTCCAGAAGGAGATCCACGAAACACTTGTGCTTATTATCAGAGGAGCTACAAAAGTTCTTGAAAACTCACGGTGAGTCGATGTTCTAAAAGCGAAAACTAAGCCAAAAGGAAGCATATGAGGACGCTGTTGTCATTAATAATTTTCATAATTTGAGATAAAATTTTAAACTTCATTTTGTGTGTACGAGCAGAGAGAAACCGAACAAAGCGTGATGGTGACATGTGCATTTGTTGGATTCCGTGATAACCTTAAAAGCAAGTTTAGTTTCGCCTCGAATGTTTTTTTTTCCGGAAAAGTTCCCAGAGCAGAGAACAGATTATAGTAAATTTACCATTTGACATGAGCCGCGGCGAACACCATCTGAGCTCGCGGATGTTTTCTTAAGAGATATATTTCACACAACTCATTTTTCTTCTTTTCATGCACCAGCGCTTCTTTTTATTTTACGCCACAATGCATAAGCATACACGCAGCTTGGATGCTGGATCTAGAATCTGGGAGATGGATTCTCCAATGACGTCGGGCTAAGAATGAATAAATCTTTTGCTAAAGCGAAATCTGAGGTTACTTTCGGAAGCTCAGGGGAGCCCGAAAATATCTGAATGAAGGTTCCTATAAACTGCAATAAGGCTATGGCCGATTTCTGAATAAAGTTCTAGCACTCACGTAAGAACGTGACAAAATCAACTCACCATGAAAGCACACATTTAAGGAGTAAACAACAATTAGAGAGCGACTCCCAGAACAGTCATATAATACATAAATACACAATACTCTGTGCTAGAGACTCCCAACTCAAATCCTCCTAGACGCTCAACAGCTATAAAAAGAAGAAGTATTTCATCCGTAGAAACTGTTGAAACCATATTGACACGGATCAGATGTCAGCATCACGAAGAATATATCCTGGGATGAAGAATTAAAGCTACACAGAGATGCCACGTGCACGAAGAACTTTTAAGGTTTCACTAGAACTGGTTTAGGTAGAAGTGTTGTTGTTACATCACCATTACCAACTTTTCTACGGACGAGCACTATGGAGCTCCTAATAAAGTAAACACGAGATATCCCACAAGAAAGGTTTGAGAGCACATATAATTTAGGTCTGACGTAGTTGTAGACACATTCAACCAATGAAACCAAACCAATGGTAGTAAAAGTATATGAGAGAAAACTTTTTCTTTTGGTTTAAAATTCTCTAGGGAGCATCAAGAGACCGTCCTATGGGACATTAGTCCCGACCCTCAGTAATTTCAAAAGTTGTTCACGCGGATCCTGCTAACTATTTTTGTTAATTTAAAAACTAGGCATTATTGATGCTCTATTTTAACGTAGTGCACCTAATCAGCATGCTATGAAATAGTCTGCATTTTAGATGCATTTCCTGGTACAGGAAGGTAGCATCTAATCTAATTTGAATTGTACTGAAATGTCGACGTTAATTCGATTTGAAGGCGATAGAGTAAGTTGCACTTTTAGCACTACTGCAAAATTGAACTCGAAATTGGCACGTCGCGGTCTCAGTTCTTCTGTAAGGTACTAGAAAACAAAACCGATTCAGAATCTGCACAAATATACTTTGGGTAGATTTTGTATTAATTAAAACTTTTCGTACGCGACTTGATTGTTCAGTGGGAAAGGGTCGGAAGATTGATGCATACAATGCAATAGCTGCTCGCTGACAGTTAATCTAACAAAGTTTCGCCTGTAATTGGAAACCCACAGTATCTCTACCATCCATTAGAGTCTGACACTGCTACAGGTAAGCTGATAATTCCGAGCTATACGTCTCTAGATGTAAATTAGTCATGTCATTAACAAGGAACAACAATGGACAAAACTGCAGTGAGGAAGGAAATTATATGTGCACTAATGTAACTCACGTTAAATTAATTACCTACTTTCCAACGTTGTTTCAACAGAATGTTTTATGAATTATGAATGTTTTCAAATAAACAATTGTTACAGATAAATTAATGTTAACATTTTTAGAAAATATGAAACAAGTGAATTATTTTTTGAAAAACATAACAAAAGTTTTTTTCATATTTCACTGTTTCTAAAGACAATCTTGTCTGCTCTAAATTTAATAAAAAATACTACATATTTAATTTGCATGGAAATTATTTAGAATTTCAAAGCAACTGAGTTAATTTATACGCACCAGCTATCTCTAAGTAAAAAGGGTATGAAAATACGTCCAATAGTTTTGGCGTAATATAGCACTACACAGGGACATATAAGAGGTGGCACAAAAGTCACTAGAGCATTTAAAATTCGAATAACTCTCCTATATAATTTTTTATTTTCTTGTTTCACATTATTCAGAAATTCAGGACTCAATGAGCTAAAAATGGATGATTAAATTTTATTTACAGAATGTAAAAAATAAAAGCGTTACTGCGTTTTAAAATATTTATCTTTAGGTCACCTCTATATTAGTCTAGTCTATATTATTATTGCTGTTATTATTGAGATTGATACCATGGTAAAGTAAAATAAATTCACTAGAGCTTGTGAAATGGAAGTAGCCTTTTAATATTTTAAAAATTCATCTACTCGATTACTTGGTTCTGCCTTGTTTCACAATCGTGAATTTTTTTATTGAAATTAATTTTCCAAGAATTACATTTTTATTATTTTCGAACTTCGAATAGCACCGAGTATGCCATCCTGCGCATAGTGATTGAGATTTGTACCCTAGATTTTTAACTAGTTTAGACGTTACCTAAAAGTATTATAACAGCCAGATTGGAATCTTGGTGGGTTTCGTGAATAAACAGACTGAAGAAAATATCAATCGAACTTTATGGTATCTGAGCTTGATATTTCTGTAAAGATTCATGATATTGAATACTTGGACAATACTGTAAAATATGTGAACAATAGTCGAAAGGAATAGTTCGTAAACTGTGCAGTGTTGTCTTTTAAGTAAAACATCGTTTTGGCTAGCCGACAGAAAATATTGTAGCTTAAGGGATTATTCCTCGATACTGTACCCAAATTCAACTGGGTCAGTGTACTCCATTCGACAAAGTCTTTAATTACAATTCCCACAGGCCCTAAATCGATTTTGCCTAAATTATGCGAACGGAGGTAGGAATAGCAAATAACTGGAGCCGGAGCTAGGGCACAATGAAAGCAGCAAGGCATTTGCTGCGAACATTCCAAAATAATTAGTCTCTCTCCGGATGGTGTCCTCCAGCTCCTTGACCAACAAAAGAAGTTTTGCGTCTTCGGGCAAAGATGTATTAATCAATTCGCTGGAGTCGCACAAATCAATCCTTCTAACCATTATGAAATTCTCGGCCCACCCGCTTAAAGTCCTCCACTTCTCCCGGATCCCTGCCTCCGAATCACGATACCCGATTTTTGGTTCTTACCCGGACAGTCTCTATGTAAGAGCTGTGCCTTCGGGTAATTTATCATATTTGTCGTTGTTTTAGGAAGGGCTATAAGCCTCTTTCATGCCGTTGCTTATGGGATTCTCACCATTCCGCCGTTCCCGCCATTCCCGAATTGCTTCGTGTTTTTACAGAGCAATTTTTTAATTACTCGTAAATTTCTTCCTCGTAAATTTCTTGGTCTGTCACAATCTCAGCAGCACAAATTGAACTGCTTATTTCGGTTTGCCAGAGTCTTGCGTTTTCCTTTGGCCAACAAGACACAAAACTTGCAGCTTACGGGGGCCGAGGTGGTGCCGAGGAAGGGAGTACTCCCTCTGCTTTTCTTTGTGTAAATAAGAAAAATCAATTCGAAATGTTGTTCTTACGTAACCTTTGCTCTGCAGCAACCATCTGGATTTAATATTTATCTATAGATCCCTAGAAATGTTTTTATGTTTTTTTACATTTCCATCCGAACAAGTTACGGACTTTATTGAAATACTCTTAAAGTCATTATTTTATTTTCAACAGCGGCGAACAAAAGCCTCGTCTGGAAATTTTGAAATGAAATAAATGGCAGAGGCAGGGATGATACGCAGAGATTTAGTAGGGTGCCTTGATATATGGCAGTAGCAGAACAACACTCGTTTGCACTTTTTTAACAATAATTTTCGCTGTGTTCACAAGTAGTTTCCAGAGTTCACACATTCATGTGCTCGGATATCCCCGAGGAGTGCTAACATTCAGAATACGTCAGCATTTACATTTTAATTTTATGAATGAGCTTCCCGACACACTATGAATACACCACCCGCCCTGATAGCTCTATGCAAAGAATCCCGACTTCAATTGAATTTTTCTACAAAACTGGTGGCTCTTTGTTCCATTATTCCCCGATTGATCCCATTCTTTGCTTTTGTTCACTATCCCTTGAATTGTTTCAATTGCAGCTTCACTTCCCGAAGCCAGAAAGTTGATCGTTCGCAATTTTAATATAAAGAAAACAAAATTTCTAAAAAGTGAAGTGTAGGGAATATATTGAAATTTTTATCTGTTGAACTCAGATCTAGGATTTCATAAATTTTTTTCGATATCTCTTTGAAAATGAAACAGGTAAGAAAATCAAGTCGGTTGGAACGATTGTACACTTTTCGGCTAATGGTTTAGTCTGAGAAGTACAAAATTTATAGCATATACCACCAGTATCAAGTGATAGTAAAACCCACAAAATCAATTATACCTATATTCACATAAAAAACTGGTTTCCGACACAGGCTCTCAAGAATGTCGTATTATCTAAATATGATATTGCCTTAGAATCTAAATTTGATATTGCCAGAAACCAAAATCGATAATTCGCTGAATTAATTTATAACACTCATATCGCTTGTTATTAATTTAGATCACGTATGACATATTTTTCATGAATTAATGTATTGAATTCGGCTTTTTCCTTTTATAGCAGGGCTAAATTGTTTTATATTGAAAAGAGAATGGCGTATCGCACTAATTCCATTTCTATTTAAGTAATTAATTAAAAACTAGTAAATGACAAAATAGATTTCTAAGAAACTGGGATAAAAACTCAATTTAATCTTGGTATTAGCTTCTGAGTAATAAAATGCTGAATAGTTTTAATAAAAAGTAAGGCATATTTTGCACATAAAAATTAAAAAACATAAACGAAAAATAAGGCCGAAAAATAGCCTAGATTATATCTCCTTTTTAAGTGAAAAAAATAATTTTAAATAGCAGTTCGTTAACTCGAATATCTTCTAGAAGAGCTATGAAAACATATTTTTGAGAACAGTGCCCACACTTTTAATCCATAAAAATTTTGAATTTCTTTTGAACATTTTTAATTGTTAAATAAATAATTATTATATAAATAAAATATTCACACCTTCAAAGGCCTTAAGGCTTTCGAAAAAAATCTTAAGAAAATTATTTTAAAGGAGATGAAATCGTGAAATCTATTCCGTTATATTGTATACCAATATTTTAACAAGAAAATGCTTATAATTTCATTCGCGAAAAATATTTAGCTATATTTTTTCTGCATTTTATTTACCTCACCACCAAATGCGATCTCGATTACATGGAATATAATCTCTAGATATATCCGATACTCAAGCCTATTATTATTACAAATAAATAAATAAATCTTGCAATTTTATTATATAGTATATAACGAGAAACAAGAACTTCCTTGCTCTTGCTTGACCGCCCAGACAGAAAGCAGTATAGCCATTCTTATTACTCAAATCTGGAATATAAAATAAACATTCTTAAGTTTGACCCTCTAGTTACAGAGATGCTTTTTACGCCCCCGCCAGAATCAGTTTTGAACGAAAGATAGAAGATATTTTATTATTCTTGTTATGCTTCCATGGAACCATTCAACAATAACAATAAATATGATAAGAACGATATTTTTAAAAACGATATTCCGTCCTGTAAGCGCCATAACCTCTTCTTGACATTTCCTTCTTCTTTCCCTTGAATGAACAATTTCCTGAGAGGACAAAAATCAGAATTTAAAAGGACACAAAGTCGCCCATTTGGGGTAAATCTAAATATAATGACCAGGAAAATTGATTGTCCGCCATCCCTTGCGGCCAGCCGTCAGAAGCTGGTTGGAACTTTAAAAGTCCAACACCAACACCCCTCGTCGGACCTCAACAAAGCCAACTCCAGGTGGAAGAATTCACTTGTACGCTCTATGAGTATTGGAGCGATATCCGACACCACGCTGCATAGCCGGGGACGGCCAAGGCGGGCCCCACCTGGCAAAGCTAATTCCTTATTCTGCTCCGCAAAGCAGATAATGCAGGACTCCAGAGGGCAGGAGGACTACGTCCCTCGTCTGACAAGTGAATGTGTTTAAAATGTTTTACACTTTCAGATTTCGTTTACTTCAGCAGTTTTGTTCCCCCGGAGAACGTTTCTCGGCCTTTGCTCCAAAATCTGGTCTTAGTATCTGCCGCAGAATAAGAGCCACAAATCTGCCATCATATTTTCCGGGAAGAAGGAGACGTTTTTGGAAACCTTAACAAATTCGGGTCAAGGTCCAAGACATTATAAGGTAGGGTCGAATTTTAAAATGGACAAAGAATAAGGGAATAAGGACTCGGTCAGAAATTCCACTTCAGGTGAAAAAAAGGGTTTCGCCAAGCGAAAATAAATCCTATTAAACCTCGCACCGGGATTCCTTTGCAGCGCGCTTTTCCAAAGAAATAAACTTATTCCTTCGAACAAAGCAGTTAATTTCGCTGTTCACGTTTGTTCAACCGAGTAATAGCACGCCTTGAGTAAATATTTTACCGGCTGAAGGTGGTGTAGGTGTAATTTTGCTTTAATCGCACAGAACCAAAGAGGGCTTTGCTTTCCTTCGATTCACCTGGAACTTTTTGAAATACAAAGTGGCACTGGCCCAAATATGTGTAAGTCTAAAGTTTTCCCTTTGCCGGAAAATTCTTCCACCGTTCCCTTTGGCTCCTCGAAAGTCTTCCGTCGCACTTATTTCCTTTATTTTTTGTATTGATTTCCGCGATCAAAGCGCCGATGGAAAGTGATATTACGCTCCTGATTAGAGACCTTATGCGGTAATTTTAACAAGTGATTACGTTTATGCACTCGAGGCGATTTTCTCAAGGAGCTCCGTCGGCACTGTTATCTGATATGCCCACCTGTAATCACTCATCGCGTCAATTATTGTACGTGAAATCAATCATGTTCGTGCGGAGAACCAACCTGCTGCCTCTGAGCCTCGAGTGACTTACCGCATCTATCAAAACACGTACCAGTTGTGTTAACAGAACGGCGACTTGTATTGGTCAATAATTTCGCAGAAATTAATTCGTACATTGCATGCGAAGATAAGATCTGATTTATGTTCTCAAGCTTAATAATAGCACCTCAGAAAAGTGGATTTTGGTCCTCGAAATTGTTTTAAGCGATCTTCAACCACATCAAGATGAACTCCCTGCTGTTCTTCAAACACTTCCTTGCACCTACTAATTTAGGGGTCTAATTGTCCAAATTTATGGTTGGGAAAAAATTGATTATGAAAAAATTTTATATAAGAACATTATTTTCATCGCATTCCGACCGACTTTTTAAACTCATGTCTTAAAAGCATTATTCAAAGGAAAGATTTGTAAATTTAGAAAAAAAAGAAAAAAAAAACAAAGTTGGTATGCACATTATAATAAAAAGAAAAAATATCAATAAGAAAGTGTCGCTACATTGATAATAGCCAAGAAAATTGTACGCATTTCAAAAGTAAACACGGTGTAGTAAAGTAATACAATTTAAATAAAGATTAAGTTATAGAGGCTGGACCATGGTCACGCTGATAAACTCGAAATATATACTTTAAAAATATTTTTTATTAAAAAGTACTGCTATTATACAAAAATCATATACGGAACTCCAAATCCATATTCAAATAAAATTCTATAATCACAGAGCAGCTTTCCATACCCCCTTATCGTTCGAGAACAATCCACTCATCTACTAATCAAGTGGACATTGATGGCTTCGTCTAAACCGAGGACGTCTGTTAGTGTTAAATTAGCGTCGAAATCTGAGATGGATACCACCATCTGGTCTTGACTGTTGAGAACCTTCTGGCAGAGCAGGAAGACATGTGTTTCCTCGGCTAATTATCCATAGTATAACCACCTTTCCCCGGCCCCTTAAAGGTTATATAATTAATTGGTAACCTAATTGGTTCACTCAACCATTTCTAGTACGAATTTCCATTATGAATAAATTTATAGCCTTTCGCCGGGATACTTTTATATTTGGCTTTACGACTTTGCCTGAACGTGAACGGAATTTACGGAAATTCGCTACCATTTCACTTCATAGGGTTGGGATTAAAGAAGCCTTGGACTAAGGAGTCTCGGTACATTTTAAATTCGCATAAAGTGAAAAAAATCCCTCTGATTTAATTAGATCCGTCTATGAGCTTCTGTTTGCTTGACGTAATGAAGACCTCTGGAGCTTTATTAGAATTTAAAATCAGAGCCCACACAGCACATTGTTGTTTGAATGTCGACCTCTTAGAAGAAATCGGGAATTGATTTAATTTTGAAATCACAATTCTTGTAAAGTATTTGCTATCGTTTCTAGAATACCAAGGGCCGAAATCTTCAAAATCAAAATAAATATGCTGAGTTTTATTTGTTTAGATGTCTGGTGAAACATTAAAAAAAAACCCGACTATTGGAACGTCGCAGGGATACGTCTGCTTTACAAGTGCATTCCAATTTGTGGTTATGAGTGATATTTCTTTTCAGATCTTTTTTATTCATTCATTTAAATAATTTGTTTTTAAGAATCTGTTTGAGATGATCTTTCACTGATATAATGAGGGGTTTGTTTGCTTGTTTGGTCGCTAACTCATCTCGTAACGGCGGGGGAAGCTTTAATAAAACATTTGGCAAATTAACCCCATGTTTACATACAACAGAATACATCAAACAATGTTTTCGGATGCTTCGATACTTGTTTGCTAGTGGACTACATCAAAACATTGGAACCAATTTTAGTAAAACTTTGCATAACCCACAAATAGGACACCAATTCGTAAGGATTATATTCCCTTGGATAAAGTAATAAAAGAACTGTAACTTAACGTCTATTCTGTGGTTCAAGAGATTTTACCAAGAGTTTTAATAAAATTGGTTAAAATGGTTCGAATAGTCTAAAAATGATTCATCACACTCCTTCTCCTCGATGAATCACACTCCTTCTCCTCGATGAATCGGAAACAACGCAAAAATTCTCTGCAGTATAAAATTTTTATTTCAAAACTAATTTTCGAAACGAAACGTTTACCACCCTGTACCTTTTCAAATTGGTTTGAACTTAATTACAACTTAACTTTGTAAAATATAATTGGTCTTTTCCATAACAAAATTTGTTTTCTTGTTTGTTATGACAATGATTCCAAGAAAAATAACATTTATGTATGCCTTTAGCGAGAAATTAGGGAATATATCACTGAGCCAACGGCATCAAAAAACGGACCTTTTCTTGGAATTGCTCCTTCTTAATTCCGTATTCAGTAAAGTAAGAACGTGTTCAAGAAAATAAAAGTAATTAAAAATAAAGTGGATATAAATTGCCAACACTTGTTATAACTAAAGGGTGAATTCTTTATTAGAAACACGCGCAATGCTCGGACCTCCAAAGGCGATGATCTCCGCTATATAATTAATTCGACGAGATGAATTTCCGCCAACACTTCGCAGTCTAGGGTAGAATTTTATTGAGAAGCAAATTGATATCAGCAATTAGCTATTATTTGCTCCCTCCGACATGAATCGATACGGATTATTTGAACGCACTAATCCTAATTAATTGTAATTGGCACTGCTCTGGTCTCCTGTGAGAAATTATAATTTCGTCCTTCATGCTTTAATATAGAATCTCGTTATCGTGGCGTACTAATTCGATTCGATTCGATTCGAATTAAGAATAATTCAGGTCTGGTGTATCTGTTTTTTTCTCGGATCCTTTCATTTTTGTTTTTCTATGCTCTTTCACCTGTAGAAGTTCGGCGGCCGATTATTTACCTTTCTTGGTAATTATTACAAATCAACTGAATGTCGGCAATTATCTCGTTATTGTCCAATTTAGCCGTGTAAAAGGACAAATGAAGGTAATTCTTTGTCCGGTTTGTAGGCGGTGTTAGACAGGCGGGGGTGGGTGAATTCTCAGACCAAAAGGGCCACATGACATGCTTAACGTTGAAATCGTATTCCACTTGTATCCACCCCTACTGCCGCACCTTTCTCCGAAATCTCGCTGACAGCGAGAAATTTGTTTCGGGCCGTGCTCTAGTACAAACAATTATAGGTGCCTTGTCGAGCGTGGAAAAACGATGCCAAAGTTGCTCGTGCATCTTGTGCCAGTTGCTCTGGTATGATTTTTCCCCGCGACGAGATGTAGGCAACTTGCCAAGTTACCAAGAAGATCTTTCTGAGCTCCCCAGGACTGCAATATCTCTTCCTTATTATCAGCAGCTTATCCCGGAAGAACGGTACATCATAAAGGTTGAACTATGAGCTGGCAATTTATTGCTGGGAAACTATTTTATTCGCAATTTTTGGAGATTTACCCAAGACAGGGCGCCGCCGGAACAAAAGACGTATGTCACCTTAGCAATTATTTATGAGATAGTGTCCCGATTAAGTATCGATGAACTTGAAGTTGAAGCCCACTTGATGGGTTCCCGGATCGCTTATACTTTCCATACGGGAAGAGATTATCGGGTGAAATATTATTTCCGGACGGAGGGACGTGTGTTACATAATGGATTCGCCGCTGTCATCTTGCAGTTTAGGGCTGATACAGGAAGGCGATGACGTAATAAGGAATTTATACATATTTATGCTTGGGATCTAGTGCAACTGGCGCTCCTGAAGGATAGAAATTTGCAATTATTTATGACCGATGCTTGCGATGATAGCCATACTTTCGGGTCTTAAGAAAATACCCATATGCAGATTATATTGCCAAACGTGACTCATTAAGGAACTCTCCAGTGGGTTAGTAGAACAACTGGCCCTTTTCCAAGTTATTTAAACTTTCCACTCTTTCAATTTGTACTCGTAAATTTTTGTGACCTCAATAATTTGTTTTAATCCAAGTATGCGTAAAAATTTACGTTTAGGCTTCTAGTAAAGATTAATTATGAATTAATAATACATCTTCAAACCTAAATTTTTCATGGATTGAGAAATCATAAAACCTGTTTAAGGTTTAACAAATAGAAGCCTTCATACCTTTCAGCTCTATGTAAATGTTGAATGTAAAATTGACAATGAATCGGACTGATCACACCACATGTTAATTCTGGATGGTGTTGAGAAAAACTCATATAATTATTCTAGCATGTTCGCTATTATTATTATTTTTACTATTTTTTCTTTTATAGTAAGTAAAGTATATTTTTGTCTTTTGTACATGATTAACATTTGCTTTATGGTTATATTAGTAAATGAGATCAATCAAATATTCTCAATAAGAGAAGATACCATACCTAGGCAAGTGGAACTCTATAAAGATTTTTTTTAAATACAGTAATACAATATAATTATAATTCTGATTCTACACGATAGATAATTCTGATTTTACACGTTTTCAAAGAAATCGTGTAACCATTCACTGTATCCATGGAAAGGTAGAGATTAAAAAATTACCATATTTTAGGTTTCGTGTTAGCATCTTATAATTTTATTGAATTTCCGAAATTTGTTTTTTTTTCGACATCGGGTAAACTTGTTAAATCAAACAAATCGTGTAAAAAAGGACAGACTTTAGTGTATGTTAAAAATTAAATAAAACGCTCGGTTTGTCAATATTGAAAAGAATATTAGAGGATACTTAAAACTTAAAGAGTTTTTATGTAAAAACACACGACGTGTTGATTTATATTTAACGAATCTAGTCATACATTGCATAAACTAATTTGTTCGAACTAAGTAAGTACAAGATCAACTGAGGTTTCTTTTCATTTTACGTTAAACTTTCTACACTTGCTAATAAAGCTAAGGCAAACATCTCGGCAATATTAACTAGTTTTATTCGAATCTGTAAAGCTAACGAATGGCATTATACCTCCGCTCATATCCGCAAACACGGTTGCAGTATTTTCACTTAGTTTGAACACACATTACATCGTGTCTATTTATCAGCTCTGCACAAGAAAATTCAATATTAAATATTTCAAAGCGAAACGCTTTATTCTGCAACATGATGTTTATTCAAATCAACATAAGCATCATGCAAATTTCTGGCGTCAGTAAAGGATCCTTCAGCCTTGGTATTTCCTCAGCCCTAGTAACTTTACGCGCCCTGCGATAAGACAAAAACTTGTTTGTTTTAACCTGGAACGTACAAACATCCCGCGCCCAATGAAAATAGACGGCTACATCTAGAGTCTAAACTGATTCATCCCATTGTGCTTCATGTTAACTACATCGGCGGGCGGGACAATACGTCAGCGTGACAGTATTAAAAATTTATGGGGTAGTTTTGTCAGGGTGATTCTTGCTTTTGTTGAAAAATATCACATCCCAAAAGTTTTAACTTTTTTTCGCCTTCCGTCTTCTGATGGCCCAGGAAGAAATTTCTGCGGATCTAATTTACTTTCTTGGCAGGAAGTTTGCACAGAGCAATATAAGCAGCACTTTAAGAATTTGGGTCAAATGCTTTCAAATGCATCCAACGGCGAACAAAATTATTTATGAAACGCTCCGGCTTTTCACGGGCAATGGATTAAATGTTGAGAGAAATGGTCGCCAGTATTTTTGTGACACCCACTTTCTGTTGTAGTATTTGTGGTAAAGTGGACGACGGCCTGCTTAAGCAAATTTCAAAATATTCAAAAGTAAAATTTCATTTAGAGAGGAATAATGCTGCAAGCGGACAAAACATACTTCAAGAGATTTCTCATTTTTTTTAAAGATGTATAAATGAAAATCTGATGGGTTTTAAACCGAATTGCTGCGGAAAGAATGTTTTCGCTTTTGGCGCATCAAAAAGAGAGCAATATCAATAAAATGAAATTTGTCTTACATTCTACGTACATGAATATAAAAATCTTCCTGTCATGTTATCTCATCTAAAAGACGTAATTTTATTCTACTTCATCTTTTTAAAAATACAAGTCCTGAACTCAGTGCCGTGGAAATTGTTTAAGTTAAAACCCCAATTCGGTTGATTTACCATCAGAACATGAAATGCACTTTATTTTTGTTGTAGGTCTATTCTGCAACTCAGAGTTTTTATAAAATAAAGTGAATGTTGTCCTATATAAATACTTTCCATTATATTAAATACATGATGTACATATTTGCTAACCTTTTTGCCAATACACAAGACTAAAAAGTAAAATGTCACTTAACATGAAAGAGAAGTTTCAGAATCCAATTCTGTCTAGGAACATAAGCTTTCAAAAACTCGCAGAAGCAGGTTTTTTGACATTCTAATTTTTTGTAAAAGCTTTTCTTGCCACAACTGTACGCTAGTCGAAGCGAATAAATCTTTAGGTTTATAGTGCTGTTATTGGGATCAAATAGAAAATTCGACCCATGTTCATGACAGTGCTTGTCCTGCTTCAGCTCTTTCTAAATGAAGAAACAATCGACGGTACTAATTATAGTGGATTTTATATAATCTTATGGTAAGACAAGTTAAACAAAGTTGTTTCAGTGCGGTATAGCAAAGAAACTGTGACAATTGCACATATAAAAAATCTGAGCGGCACATATATAAAATCTATCACGGAGTTAGAAAAATTATAACTAGAGGCATTTTAAAAACTTACTGGCAACAAAAAACATATTTTTTTATGTAACTCTTATTTATTTCCATAGTTCAATTATTCTAATTCGAAATCACTCTCGCTAGATGAATCTGGTAGCTCAAGCGCTTTAAAGTGATTCCGCGCTAATGGAGGGATTTCTGTATATGACTAACCTTTAAGGACCAATTATTTCTGACCAAAAGAAACTAGAAACTGAAATTTGAGAGGATCTACTAAAAAATAATGAAAATTATTGCATATACAGCATACTAGATGAGGCTTAGTATACTAGTGTATAAAGATACATACAAACCTATCGCCATCTAAATACATATAAAAAATATTTCGGAAAAATATCTTATTACGTAAAAGTCTAAAATAAAAGTATTAGTAAATAATAATGATTTTAACAAATTTTAAATAAAGTTTCCAAGTAAATGAACATAATATTTCGAAAATTATTCGGATGATTTAATAAATATAATAAATTTTACGACGACACTTGAAAATATTTTAGGTTGTATTTTATTTTATTTATTGAAGAAAAATGAACAAAATCCCTTCTTAAAACAGGAAAAATAATAGAACCGATGTGGCTCAATTTGTAAGAAAACATAATTAGGGATGAAATTGACATGGACAATTGAGTTATTTATGGACGAAAATGTAAAGACCAAGTACAATACGCAAACCAATAATTTCATTCAATAAAGCACTTTAGCTGACGGAACTTCACATAAAAGGAGCCGCCAATAACTATCCTAATTACATGCATTCGATCAGCAATTATTAGACCACTTCGACATTTTTCTCGTGCAAGAATAAAATTTTTTCGAATTAAGGATAATGACAGCAATTTACATATTCAATATGAAGCCCATAAAATTACTCCATAGTATCCGGAGCTGGAATACTCCTACTCGTACGCCCATTGTGTGCGTCTTAAAACGATAGTATGGACAGTGTGGAGTAATAATCAAAAGACATTAGGTTGGCTATAAGACACTCCAACTATTTTTATCCATACCCCTCGCTGACTTCCCGGGGACAGACAAAGGAAGTTTTATAGGTCACTAAATTTTGATAACTGGTGAAATTCCTGCACACATGATAAAGCAATTTCTTCCTTGCGCAGTGCAGTAAGTTTATTAGTGGCACCCTTCAGGGCAGTGGAAATATGCTCACACCACAATTAACTCCCTCGGCTCTTCCGGGATCCCCACTCGAACCAAGGACCCTGTAAAAGGTTCTGCAAAATAACGTAGTATCGCTATACCGTGCTTTATACCAGTTAGCAAATAGTTTTATTGGTCCTTTTACGAGTGCTGCTTGCTTACGACTCCTGCTTTTCAATTAAATAATGTAAAAACGCCCGCCCTGAGGTGAGTTCATATAAACTGTTGCGCTTCCCAGGGTGGCAGCAGCGACAATAACATAAAAGTAAAATAAAATAAAGGCGGAAGAGCAGGAAGTTTTGACGAATTTACATATCCTCCATGGCGGTGGAATGCAAACGAACTATTTTTATGACACTTTCTGCATGTTTTTAGGACCTTGACTGCATATTTTATACGGCTAAACAGTGGAGATAAAATCTAGCAGACGGTAGGTGGCTTGCTGCAAGGGGATTTAATAAAAGATGTCCTGGAGCGCCCGCGGAATGAATTTCTACGGTCATGTCCGTTTAAAATTTAGTTGTTGTATCCTTAAGCAAAAACGGATGGTTAGTTTGATTCTTGCAGAAAGCTTCATGCACGCCTTACCCTTGCACCTATATTAAATATTTTCACAAAATCATCAGCTAAATAAAACTTTTATATTAAAAGCATAGAAAATCTGAAGCGAGACTAAATGAAGTGTGGTCACGGTATAGGGTCTCGCAGAGCTGACTTTGTTGGCCCAATAACACCCTTTCGGTGTACTTAGCTGCAAAAGTGCACCAACGGACGTGCTATTAAAGCCAAATCAAAGTGCTTACCTTAATCGATAGCGTGCCGATTTTATCTGTATAAAACCAGCAGGTAACCCTTCGAGGCCGATATGCGCTCAAATTACACACGGTGCATAATGTTCGCGCATTAAGAATTTACAGGGACAGCGTGATTTTTTCCAAATTTGTGTAATTTAGCCGAGGGTAGGTCGTCAGGGTACAGGGTATGCACAATTTATCGGGAATTTTCGTAAAATCAAAAACCTGATCGAGAACACGGGTCCATGTTTTGGACCATCGTAAAAAACACATGGACAGGTTGAAAATGAATAAAACCTACCTTTCAGATGGACATTTTCGGATATGTAAAGCACCCTCGTTACATTACACGGAAGCATGTGATGCGACATATAAGCCGAGTTTATCTATTTCGTGACCACGCCAGAATTGAAAGTAATGCTTGTAGGTTATATGACTGACCCTATTTTTAACTCGGCTCTATGTGTGCCAGCCCACACGTGATGTGATTTGATGCATAAAACGCAACGGCTACTACAATTTTATTAAAATTCAAATTATCGTTGTAGCAATTTGTTTCTGCTGCTAAATTGATTCGACCATTATTTTAACGTCACCTAAATCTGCTTAATTATCATTCAAAGGCACTAGATTTATAGGATTATTATTGAAATAAAGGCCAAACGATGATTCCTTGAATAGAAGTCAACATTTATTTTAGTCATGAAACACATTTCACGTATCGGACCATAAAATTTAACTACTCTATAAAATGTTTTAATATGATATCACATGATTAAAATTTCTCATTTGGTGTAAACACCATTATCTCGATTCCCCTTAACTTTCATAAAATATTTGAATTTAATGTAACCAAAATTCCTCAACTCACCAATTTTACGAAAATTTCAGCAAGTTTTTCTAAACAAGCGTGGAACAGTCCATAGAAATTCCATTGTTAACTTCGTTTAGCTATTTAAGAATTTCGAGAATTTATTTAGACTTTAAGTAAATATGTGCATTTTTCAAACATGATTTGTTTGATAAATATTTGCATTTGAAAAATACTTTTTTATGCGTAGATTTTCGATTTTCAAAGATGAGTTCTTGAAGCGAAAACAAAAATAATAATAACTTACGCTCAAATTACATGGATCCTTTTAGAAACCTTCAGGTCTTGGTTTAATTTCCACTTGTATAAAATTTGTAAAAGTAGGGCAAATTTATGCCGGTACAAAAGGTAATATTTGTGGGCCTGAATCCATTCCCGGCATTAAATTAAAACTAGCAATAATATTTTATTAGTTTCCGTAATTAAGAGCTTTGATGAAAGTAGAATATAGGAATATTATTTCTGGCAGAGTGTAAAAATGAATGTAATTTTTTTGGGATAGTTTAGAATTAAGCGCGGCATATTTATCACAGACATTACACTCATTTTAATTACGTAGTCTAATTGTGATATAAAAATGTCAACACAATACAAAAATAATTTAGGATTTAATTAATTAATAACTTTTTCTTAAAAAATGCAACCAATTTTATAAACACTTTATTAAAAACTAGTTCGTTCATTTTCATTAATAAGATTTGTAATATGAAGGTAAAATTAGGTTTGTATTATAATAATCTGCAATTATCTTGTTTAAGCTAATCACAATTTGTTTTAATCGTTTAATTTCACAAATCTAATTACTTTTTAGGTTTTTAACATGAGTAAAAAACAAGAGAAAAAGGTTACAATCAAAAAGAAATGTTTATTTCTTATAATTGGCGCTATCGAACGCACAAAAATGATCACCTGGTTATCAATTTTATATCTTAAGAGAAATTCTTAAGAACAGATTTAATTAAATTAATTGTTAATGATACAATCTCTAAAAGTTAAAATTGTATTTAAAGAAGGTTTCTTTAAATTTTAAAACAGAATTGCAATATTGTAGTCTTAATTCGCCCAAAGCCCATGAGACCCAGCTTACCTTAGTATTTACTAAAAAACAAATTTATCAAACAAGTTAAAGCAAAAATTGGATCGATCGATTGAAAGCAACAAAGCAAGTTGCCTTCCACGTACCCTAAAGTCCCCTAAATGTTTTCTCTTGTTTGCCCTGAAATTGTTCCAAATTGTCTAATTTGGGAAGGAACGCTTCAGATGTATTCACCTTAAAATTTCCTCGTCGAAAACTATAACTTGTGCGGTTTGCCAATTTCTTAGTTTTCGTACGTGGAAATCTTGCGATGCTTATAGATACAGCAATCTGTTGAATATAGCACTGGTGCCGGGAAAAGACGTCGCTCGAGTGCAGGTGGTGCAGCCCGGCCCTGCACAGTACTCCGCTCGTTCGCGATTAGAATGCATTGCCAGTTCCAGTTCTTTGTATGGATTTAATCCGTGACTATGACTAAGGGCAAAACCCTCTTACGTTACAGAAAATCAAATGTTTTGATTTATTTGCCATTTTTAAAATAAATAAGCACATCCATTATAAGCTCGGGGAGAACTCGCCGTGTGGCTGTGCTGGATTGCTCTAAATCACATAAAATTATGTGCAAGTAAGAATGCTGCAATAACGTAAAACACTTCCAGGTGACGCGAAATTACTTAACACCTATTGTGGAGGGATTAACCTGATTCTAGAAATTTATAGTAGAAAAGGAAACTGCATCACCTTTCAGTAAATATGTCGCATTTCTACAAAAGAGTAATAGGTGGATGCCGAAGAAAAGAATTATATCCGAAGAAAATAAGGTTAAGAAAAGACTTTAAAACATCCATATCATTGTTATGTGAAGGTCCATTTTGCTAAGAGGATTATTGCACATTTACGTAAGTACCTTTTTGGATAGATTTACATCAACCAAAACAGAAGCACTTAGTTATGGGTACTGAACCTTCATTATCCTAAATCCATCTAATCGGCTTATATGTGATAAGATCATGTCGAATTTTTAAAAAATAAAATTTGCCTTTCTTGGTATGATTTTTCATACATGAATATGCTACCTTCCATTTTATAATCTTTGAATTGTCAAAATATTATTTTCTATATTTATTATTATTTTTTGTGTATTTGTAATATTTTAAATCCATATTTAATATCTGAATATCATTCTTTTCTTGTTGTATTTTTCGTATAGTAAAATTGGTAAATGGAGTAAGTTTTTAAGTTAAATTGAAAAATGTATTTTATTTTTTCATTCTGACAGAACGCTTATCTTTGGAAAAAAAAGATAAGTTCAACTAATTTTTGTCCAATTCGAAAATAAAACTTACATAAATGTAGGTTTTTTAAGACTTCATTAAAGTATTAAGTTGTTTTCTTTCATATTCAATGGACTCAAATTAAACAATTAAACCTTAATGATATTAACGTGAAATAAGCAGATTGGGCAATGTTTCTGTTCCATTTAATGTAAAAAGGCATTATTATTACCCAATTATATGCAGTCTGACGTATAGGTCATAGGTAATTTATCTCGGAACTTATTATGATACACAGGATACATATAAAAAACTGGGGGCTTAGTTGGGGAATAAATGCGCTTTACACCAACAAAAATTATGTCAGCGTATTTTATGGACAGATAATTGCTTAATGATGAAGGTCCTGATGGCTCTGAAAATGTACATTAAGCAGTTTCTGGTATAAACAGTTTATCAATTTATTTTCTGCTATTGTACTTTACAAACTGTCTGATGGCAGCCAATTATTGAAATTAAAGTCCGAAACAATTTTCAACATTATTGATTTTTGTAAGAGCTAGTGCAAATTTAAATAGACAAGTTTTCATCACTACTAGTACGAAATTGTAAACAGAAATATTTTATAATCATTCTATAAAATATAAGAACAAAAAAGTGCATTTTAATTTAAAAGGTCCATTTATTTTAATTCTTGTAAATTTCTCCTACATGTATTGAAATCATCTGTTGAGTCTGGACCGAACAAGGTGTTCTCTCCATCCCCAGTACCTCTTCATCCAGAATAGAGCTCTCATTAAACTTACAAAGATCCAGCAAAATAATTTATCGAGAACAATTTTAAGACGATTACTATTATAATAAAATACTATTTATAATAAATTATATTCGAATGGCATACATGTATGCACAAACTGCACAATATTTAACCTTTGTGCAGTACTGCAGATGTCTAGGTTTTCGTCTTCCTATTTCTGAAGTTAAGACACTAAAATAGACAAAACTCTATCCTATATGGAAGAAGATCAATAATCCAACGAAACCAAGGACTATGAATCAGAAATATGAATATTTTATTTACTTTATTTTATTCAGTTTTTCGGACTTGTACATATCTTCCAAGAAATTTAATACTTTGCCTAAATATTTGAAACCCCTTGGCTTGAGGCAGAGTCTGCTGCAAATATCCATTCATCAAAAACAATAGGAACCACGATACCACCTGATTATGCTTAAACAATCACACCCGAGCTCGTTCTGAGTTCTGGAATTCGTCCTCCGTAAATCCTAACCGGGTTCAATTTATGTCTGTCATTACACAATTCTTCGAGCATAACAAGAAACCCAAAGAGGAACACTTTCCAAATCAATTTGGCATATCTAGAGATCAAGTAATGGGAATCTGGATCTGGATTTCGAATAGAGGAGATGAAGAAAGGACTGGGACCGGGACCGGGTTTCAGGGCTCAGGAGCTAAGCACTTAACAAATTTCCGACCCAATTCCCCCAGCCTCTTCCATCTTCACATGAATAGTCATGTGAGAATTTTAATGAGTTCCAATTTTTGGGATACGTCCTCGACGCCTTGCTAGGAGGATGTCTTCAATGCGGCGCTAATGGCGTTACGCGATGATTTCGAAATTAGTCATGTTATCCCGGAACGAAGTCAGGACACTGAGAGGCCGATTTATTGCGGACAAAAGCTCAGCAACGCGCAAGAGAAGTAGTAGTCCTTCTGGACGGGAAACCAAAAACAGGATTGTCAAGGAGAGCACAGTACTACTACTACTACTACTCGGAAAAATTCAATAAGAGGTAGATGATTTACGTGGCCATTGCGGAGGCCTTTAATCAAATTTCACTGTCGCCTCGTCGTCTTCTTGTCAGCTAATAACTAATCCATGCCCGTGTTTGTCTATCTAATAGCTCCCAATTAATGATGATCCTTGCCGCCGTTATTTACCGAAGAAACAGTGGAGAATGGACGGGTACTTCTCCTTCGACATGGTGGGAGTGTCAGGTTGCACAGAATCTCGGAATCAGCCTTAATCAAATGTCTTGCCCTCGGGCGGGTGTGGAGTACGAAGAAAGCAGTATGTCTTGAGAGAAAAGGGGACGGAGCGCCAACATAATAGTCCCCGATTTCACTTGACCCGACCCAACGCCCCCACAGTTGCGGCCGGGAAATTTATGGGCTCCCGTTTCTGTTTCATAAAAGTGTTCTTCCTCTTCGTTTGGGAAGAATCGGGATCGTGGCTGGCCCTCCGGCGGGGAAACATTGACACAAGATAAGTGATGGCGTGCTGAAACCAAGAATTATGGATCGATGGCTTGACAACTTTTCCATCTTAAAGAGATTTCCGGGTCGCAGTATCATCCAGGTTCTGTGCCCGGCCGGCAAAAGCGGATCTTTGGTCCTCTGCCTTTACGCGCAAAATGAAGGGAAGTTGTTGCCGCATCGATCGGAGGTGTCCCTTGGTTACCTACATTTGTCACGAACTCTTATTTCAGCTTTTTTAACCCGTGGTGATTTAGATAGAAGAAGGTCTTCTCATACTCCACCCACATTTTAAAAATGATAGCAATTCCCACTAATCTCCGAGGAGTCGCCAACTTTTAGCCGATATCGGAATTGGCGTAATAAAGATGTGATTTAGTACCCCCATCTTAGTTTCAAAGTTTAATCGGTGCCCTATTAAAGACAGGACCTTAAACGCTCTGTATTCGTTCTTAGCTCGTGTAATTTACTTACTCCCCGGGATGATGTTGAGCTCCTGTGCTACTTCCAGGCTACATAAAGAAGGTTTTCATTCTATTTCCAGGGGGAGCAATAAATAACTTTCCAGGATATTTTTAAGGAGGAACGTTTAAGAAATTCCATAGTTTACGATCTAGGATTTTATGAAAAATGCCAGAGAACCCTTTGTTATTTAAATTTCACCGAATATACGACTCGGGTTTAATGCCCATACAAACTCTTAATGCCTGGCAATTCCTGGGAAAGGACACATTTAGGGTGAACGAAGGAAACAAATGAGTTATCACCGTGGAAAAATACGCCGGGCTTTATCAAATGGATAAATCCATGAACCTCGCTGGCTTCAACTTAGCATAAAGATTCTTTGGCAATCCTTCACAGTTTCCTCGCGGGGTCCCAGGTGCGACAATGCGGTATAGGGCTCTTCGCGGAAACCGAAAGGAACCAAACCAGGGCTTTAGTGTCGCGAAAAGAAGCTGTGCGTGAATCCAAATCGCTTTTAAATAAGAAGGGCATGAGGGAAAGTAAATGTGACGGAAATGAATGACTTCCCCCGGCATTAAAAGCATATTAAGATTACTTTGTTTGACATCTTAAGATGATGAGTAACTTCTTTGAATCCTCCTTTTAAAAATAAATTACGCATTAAAGACTCAACCGGATTAGTTATAAACGTGTATCTTCGGCGAGGCCCCTTTAGTGTCTAAACTTTGATCATCCAATTTGCCTCATGTTACTTCTTACATTACTTTTGAAATAATATCTTATTAACTGTATTTATTTTTTCAAAATATACTTTATCAAATTATTTTAAAGAAAATTTATCCAAAGAATAAAAAAATTAAAAGTTCATATTCAATAATTAAACTCGCAATTACTTAACGAAATTGATGCAAATTCTATAAACAAAATCAAAAACTTTTTCGCAATAACTTTCGAAATTGTCTTTAGAGAAATTGTAAAATTCCTTAAAGATATAAAAGACTCAAATATGACAAATATAATTAAGAAAAATCTGTAAAATTTTTATAATATACTCTTATATTTTTTAAATATAATAAAAAACAATAATAGAGCACTACCTTACAAATAAAATTGTACACTCTCAACAAAATTTACTTTGTTTTTATCAACTGAAAAAAGTACAAACCATAGTTTTGCATTATGTCAGCGCATACAATTGTAGTTTGAAGAAACTGCCGCCTTTTCTTAAATTCAAGATAAAATAAAAAGAATTTAATGTAGAGAATGTAATAGAAAAATTTGAACTTTAAGAATGCTTTGAGTTTTATACTAAAATCGTAAGGTGACAATTTTCAAGAATACTCCCATCGAATACAGCAACATGAAAATTCAAACTGTTTCCCTCCAAGCCAAGTTCCGCCCTTAAGTTATTATTACTATTGTTGGTAAATTCTGGAAATGAACCTTCTGAACATAGTCTTTCGAAGAATAGATACTAAAATGGTGTGCCAAGTCCAAAAGCGTACCAAATTATCAGCAAAATACGGTCTCATTTCTGGGTATATAAAAAAAAATATATTATGTTTCAGATGTCCATTAATAGAGCAAAAAAGGGTATCATTAGACATGAAGCCAATTAACAGTCCGTCCGCCCATTTAAGTGTAAAAGAAAAATGACAGGCACTTAATATCCACTTTAACTTGCGTCCCGTGCTCATTAGGTATTCTTAGGGAGTCGTTAGGGACAGTCCCTCCTAGTTGAAGATACTAGGACCGACCCAATTCAGAGTTCTCTTGAAAACAACCGAGTTAGGAAAGGCTTGTTCGCCTCCCTCGGTACTGTACGCACTCCGCAAACAATGGGAGCACTATTTTTGCAGCAGCACTTGGAAAATCACTTGTTGAAGTTAAGACCCTAATCTGATTATATGAAAAGTTTTAAGCGATAGTCGCGAAAAATCCTTTCTCAGATCCAGCCTCGTTTTCATTAGTGAGTGCAAGGAACCTCTAAACTTAATGCAATCAAGTGACTGCCAGGTCCCCGGGACAAACTGGAGCAGAATGGGACATTTCATCTGTGCTCAAAGTTATTGCTTCCCAGGGTAGGAGCTGAGGGCGTTTGTCAAACACAGGGTGATTGAAATTGTCTCTCATTACTGTTATGCATATCAATTAAGATTCGAACAATGAAGTCATGTGCACACGTGGCGAACTGGCGAGAAATTGTATTAATTCAGTCGGAGTAGTCCTGCTGGAAATGGGACGTCCTGTCATTATTTGGGACAGCCTGCCACCTTATTCGATTAGTTCTAACAAACTTACTGAGAGTGCTGTGACCGAGACACTCTGCACCATGCACCTTTGCCCATTTCCAGGTGTTTTAGAAGTGGTTA
This sequence comes from Proctacanthus coquilletti, assembly GCA_001932985.1. Lineage (NCBI taxonomy): Eukaryota > Metazoa > Arthropoda > Insecta > Diptera > Asilidae > Proctacanthus > Proctacanthus coquilletti. The sequence goes on along the minus strand of MNCL01000052.1, from coordinate 53,848 downwards.
GAATTGACTTACAGGGTGTCCTTTTAAGCTGCTCGTCCCAAATGTGAATATTTTATGTATTTTTTGCAGTACCTTGAGCTAAAAGTTGAAAGCTCTACTATTATAAAACTTTCTTATTAAGCAGAGCTGATAAGGTAAAATAATTTACAGGACTTTATTCTTCAGGTGTTAGTTGGTTTTGGTTTTCAAACAACAACACGGATTTAATTTCAGGAAGAACACGATGTAAAATTTCCATTTAAAAACTATTTTTAATACATACGAAATGAGCAGATATTGGATCAAGTTTTAGATAAATTCGAATCCTATAACGACTCAATATTTACGACAAATAATCTTTCTTTAGAGTACAAATTACAAAACTATAAAATGACTTCGGTTATTAAAAACAATCTTTCGAAGGCAACAAATTTAAAATTTACAAGGCTCGTATCTGTTTAGCTGCAATTATTGGGGTTTTACTGTGAAAAATTGACGTCTAGTTCAGCATAGTCGCGGTAGTCTTTAATTTAGAATGCATTACTATTCCCTGTACACGTTGTGACGAGACCGAGAGAAATTTACAAATTATTTGTCATTTAAGGCCGTTTTCAAACGCTATTTATTTTTCCAAACCATTTCGTGATCAACCACACGAAAAGTGAATTAAACATGCAATTGTTTTGTTTCCACACCAAAGCCGTTGAGCAAGAAAAAATTTATTAATTGATTATTTCTCTTTAGAAGAAAATAGTCCGCAATATTTTATTTTATTTTTTTGTCTTTTTTAATACTATTAATATTAATAACTATGTTTTGACCTACTAAATAAATACATTTTTTATTCTGAACAGCTGCTGTATGAATTCATTAAAATTTTTCCCATAAATTACGAATCTTTTAAACGAATTCTTTATTGTGCCGACTTTACGAAAGAAATTTAATTAAAAAGTTAGCAATTCCCTCTTCGCCCATTTATTTAAAAATTTTAAAAACAATTACAAATACAAATTTAATTCATGGTTCAAATAATCTTAAAACTTAATACGAGTGTTTGCAGAATAAAAAATTCGCAAGACGGAAAATTTAATTGGCTTAGATAGTGGAAATGTAATTAATAAAATAATAATTTTAGATTTTTGAATTATTTTACGAATTAAATTTAAACGGTTTATTTTTCTTTATATATACATTCAGTTTTCGTAACATAAAATATTTTTAAGGACAAATTTAAAGTGATAAAAAAGTGGAAAATGTCACCTTATTTGCCATAGAATCTTTGGATAATTGAACACTTTACTTGAAACTTCGTAAGCCCAAAAGAAAAGCGTTGGTCAAATCCTAACGTAAAACCTAATTTATGCGTATAAAATCGAACAACATTCAATACTAGTAACTTAGAAAAACCAATAAAATACTGGGCCAACATCAACTAATTTTAAAATTTAGCCACAAATTTTTTTTTGTGTTTTGTTCTTAACACAGACTATTTTGTTTCATTATAATACTTAATTTTGGCATTTCTTTTTTTTTTTTGAGAGTTCATAGAATTCAAATGCCAGCGTTTTAACTTTATTAAGCATTTATAAAAAAGGCGTAAGTTTAAATTTACTTTTACTTTTATACTTGATTTTCTAATATATTCGCTAATATATAAGGAAAGCGTCTATCAAAATTATTGCCTACTGTCGAAATAAATAAAAACATGAATTGGTTACCAATTAATTTACAATTATTTTTCATAAATTTCTGTTGAAAGTCGTAACTTTAATTTCGAAACCTCACATTGTACGTCTACATGCATTGGTTTTATCTTCTTAATTTTAATTACATAGAAAAAATATTTTTTTTATTTCTTACGAGAATAACAAACTGCGGAATTCTCCAAAGTGTCATTTAATGGGTCTACTAAACCGCTTCATTTTCGTGCATAATTTCTGTAATTTCTTTTTGAAATTTTTTTTTAATATTGAGCACTTTGAGCATCTTCACAGAGCAAAGTAAAAACTTCATAAGGTTAGTTTACGGGGAATGGATTTTCAAACAAGTAGTTTTGTAACATAAAAATATGCACATTTAATAGAATAAGAGGTGACTCTAAAATCTAGATTGCTTTTTTCGCGACGTTGAGGAGAGGTATCATTAAACAGGTACCAATTGCAGTGTACAAATTTGAGGTTGAAGTTATTATTTTGAATATAAATATTCAAATATATACTAAATGCATTTAGAAGTTTTAAACATTTTAAACCAGGTTTAGCTGTATTATTACATGTCGACAATTTATTTGTTGGATTAAAAGATTTGATTAATCATCCAGCGGAAATTTCTTCGTCAATGCAATACATGAGTAGTGTAGAATTAAGAGAAGTCATAATATAACATGTACACCTGTAAAATCCGCAAATGAATTTTAGAAAAACAGGAATATAATTGTATGGGTGTTATTTTAAGAGTATTAACCTTTTGAAATTTTCGTAATATTTGTGTTTCATCTTTCTATTATTCTGTTTATTTGCAAAATGGTTTCTCGCAGTAATTGACTACTGTGACTACTTTTGAAATCCACTGGCACTTCTTTTTCTTATCTACATTCCTTGGATGTAAAGATAAGGTCGAAAGAATTCGTTTCACAAATTACAAATAGAAATAAAATAATTTATCAACAATGAAATGTATAATTTATCAACAATGAAACGTACGTTCTTATAAGAAATTATATAATTACGTGTAATTTTCAAATTTCGAGATCTAAATATTTTCCGTATTTGCAGTCGTCAACTAACAGACAACCGCTGGCAGCCAACGTGCTTCAAAAACTTCGGGCTTGCAAACAATCAGAGTGAGGGACAGGAATAAATTGGGCAAAAATAAATCCCTCAAAATCCAGAGATAAGACAAAATTGTGTCATCTAAGAAATGGGTCAGTGCTAGAAGAGTCCGTCGCACGCCATCCAAGAACCATGACGAACCTCTTTACTTCGTCCTCGCGAGGCATTCCGGAGCGAGGTGTTCCCATTTTGTGCGCTCCTACGTTGTTTAGAGTTTTATAAATAAATCAATGCAATGCAGCTTTAGGGTCGAAACTCCGGCGAAGTTCTAGATAAGGGCATGCCGTTAAGCAAACAACAATGCACGACGATGGGCTCCGCTCCCTGAGGCGGATGCTTTCTTCGCCCTCGTCTTCGGTGTGATCTCGCTTTCCCAAGTCTTCTTTTCCTCGGGGAAAATTGTCAAAGATGAACACACTAAGGAGGAATTGCATTATTCAATTGTGGCTCAGGGTCGGTAATTGATTGGTTCACGTTCAGATTTTGCCCGGTCCCGTTTGTTTTTATCACCCATAGACCCCATGGATTATTTTTTATTAACTGCCTGACAAAGAGTTATTTATTTTGATAATCAGAACATTCCATTTTCTAAGGAATATTTATATAAGGATAGATGAAATCTGTTAGAAGAAATGCACAAATTCTTCTAGAGCTCTTCTAGACAAGTTTGAGGTGTTCCAAAATTATAGAATTTTAACTTTGCCAGTAAAAACAAACAGTTAATTACATTTAAAGTTCAGGACATTTATTAAGGATATCAAATATCCAACATTATCTATCATACAGAATTAAACTCAGAGGTTTTGCAATTATTAAATAGGGCCAGATCTAAGCTTTCTTACGAGCTTTCGTTTTTGAAAATCGTGTTTGAGCTCCACCAGATGTTGAGGATTCAGTGCGACAAGTCACGTAAAACTTCATAAGGAACCTATGGGAAGAGCGAGGCGTCTCAGCATTATCTCTTACTTGATTTAGGCGGCTATGACTCATCTTCAAAACAGTCTAATTCCTGAGCTAACTGTCCTTTTTGAGCACCATGTGTTGTTAGCTCTAACGAGAAATACCTCAAATATGATATTTGTTTACGGGTGTTGCAATGGTACTGCTGCTGCTGCTGCTGCCCTAAAAGAGTACGAATTGCGGTACCCAAACGTCGTCTTCTTGACTTGCGGATAATTCAAGGAGCTTCAAACACCGTGAGCAGTTCTTCAGACTCAGGGCATGCATTCATTTTCTCAATTCAATTTGCATCATTAGTAACAGGAGCATCCTATACATTCCTTATGAAGCTTTATGTGACTTGTATACTTCTACGCTTTCAAGAGTTCCTGACAAAAATTCTTATTATTTTATTTTTTTATCAGGAAAACATAAAAATTGTTAATCTAAACTTCAGAACTTCTGTAGAGGAATTGAAAGAGAATTGGAAAAATAAAATTTAATTTAAATTAATAATTTTAAAATTTTGAAATTTACAATGTTCTTAATATTCACAAGTTGTAATGATTTGTTCCTTTCCAAAAAAAAAATAGCTAACTTGAATGTGAATATTCTACGATTTTTTTGTTGTTAATAACCCAATCAGTGGTGAATTTTGAAAAGCTTAGCCAATGTTGATGGACTTAACGCCTTGTATGATACCTTATTAATACTTTGTAAATAAAACCCCTTCTCCGGTTGAAATAATGCTGTTCTGTGAGGCGATATCAAAAGCATATGTAGTTTCACTTTATGATCCAAAAGTGTTTTCAATCGACAGACTAGACCTCGTTACGAACTTAAATCGTGGTCACTATTGCATATTCACAGTTCAATGAATATTTTCATCATAATCTGCTCGTCGAGGCGTATTTTTTATTGAGTCTTAACACAGACGCCTCTAACATTTTGTGTGTTCAATTTGCTTAGCAGTGCGTCGCGGAGGTGAAATATTTCCAGTTATAAAATTACTTTCTTTATTTTTATGGAACTAGTCTATGAAATCTTACGATACGGAGACCGTAGAACTAAACTTTTTGTTAATCAAATCGTTTTTAAAATACGGTCGATCATAGCTGAGTATAAAAAGCGTCGCTGTGGGCCACTTTGACTCATCCTTAGTAACGTCAGGTTAAATTAAACTCCACATCAGTTAGCACCATGCCGGGGAAGGAGGAGAAGCACATCCAGTGGCTGTTTGCAAACAGTGAGCGCATCAAGATGCTTTCGGGCACAGTTTTGTTTATTTACAATTCAAATTATCATTTCCGGCAATGATGAAATTATGGATTTTAAAATGTTTCTATTTTCCACGGAAAATTTCACTTCAAAATTTCACTGGAGAGCAGTTGTGCATTTCACAGGCTGTGCTCAGTGGATGGTTTGCCATGACGGCACAGAGAGAAGATGTAACTCGGTGCGCACAAAAGGGAGGTAATGCATAAAGTTTTCGCGAGATTAATTACTTTGCACAGGAAAATTAAATTAACACCTGGAAGAGGTGTAAACTCACTGTATTCCGTATTCAATTACATTTTTGTTGTGTGATAATAAACCATTGTCTGCTGGCCTCATGGACCTGGGGATCTTGAGTCTTGCCGTAAAATGGTATGGCATGTTAAACTCCTTTACAACAGCTCCCGAGCAAAGTCCCTTCTAGTAAATGAAAAGAGGAAATAAAACACATCCCCTGCCACTTTTCGAAGGTGTGCGTATGTATATCTGCTTTGACTGCATTAAATATTTCCCAACCTCTGCATTTTCCAGTAGAAAAATTTCGAATTTTTCATGAGCGGCTGCCGGATAGATATCACACTTTTACGACACGGGCAATAACTTACGTACCATTTAATGGAGTTTGATATATTTTAAAATTGATTCCAGTTTATATCCAATGAACATGTCGGTGAATAAATGAGTCCAACCGAAATCCAGGCGTCTTGGGCCATACCTGAGGACGTTGAGATCCTGAAGGTTTGGACTAGGGCAAAAAGCTACTGCTTTGGTTTTATGTCATACTTTCGTGGTACTGAAATTGGTTGAGAAATCTCCAAGTTCATTGGAGCTCCTTTACGAGCGCGCACCTCCATCGTCAAATGAAAAAACAATAGATCCCTCGGGAACTGCGGCTAAGGACATATTGCACCAGAGAACGGCAATTTTAGTAGGTCACAATATCTCTGGAGCACCTATTTCAGTTTTAGCGATTAAATGAGTGCGATCTGGGACCAGGAAGTGCATAAATCTATAGGCCGCGCCTCCCGTCAGCGGGTGGGAGTGGGGGTGGTTGAATCCATCGACAGAATTCAGCGCACAGTCGAGTGGACTTTATGCAGAATTTAAGCGTGCTAGCCCGCGACAAAGCGAAAATAGATAAAAGCGCTGGACACAACCGCTGAAATAAAACAGTTGTGGATTTAGCCATTTGTAATTTTATGGTAGTTTAGCAAAGCGTGATTACTTCGTCCTCCTGGCGACGCTCCCAGCTAGTGCGGGAGCCGTTAAACCTGGAATGCTCTGCAACTCCCGACCGAAACTCTGGGTGACGAGCACGTCAAAGCGGACTACTTCAGCACATGGGTGAATGCGTGCAATTTTGGTGAAATATGTACACCTCTAAATCACCGTGATTGAGACAGGATTTCATTTTGTTGTCCAATTTTATTAATGTGTCTTACTGTGTCTTCCAAAAAATGTTGACCAATGGTTAAAACAAGGAATTCATTTAAAGTACGCGGGAATCAGAGTAAAATAGATGAACGTTTATCCCTTCACCAAATTAATTGGATTAATTGCTTAGCTAATTTCTAATCTTTCCAACGTATACCTTCTACTTCCATTTACCTATACAAAATTCCTAATATATTTTTTTTTTAAATTTATATTAAAAACTATTCTTAGTATTCTTCATAACATTCATTTCAGCAAATATTGAGATATGTTAGATTTCGAAATTTTGAAAACAAAATGTCAGCTCAGTGGAATAAAAAATGTTAGAGGCATTGGTAAAAAATAAGAATAAAAATAAAAGAGTGTAGGGTGGTAGTACAGCTTACCCTTATATTATTAAAATATCCTTATTGACACTAGAAATGTGTATATTTACAAGAAATTTTCTCAAAAATTTTAACATTCCAAGATTAAGATATACGATTATGATTTAGTTTTTCAACAACTTCATCTAAAAACTCGTACGCTTAAATATAAAGTACTGAATTTACAATCTTCAAATAATACAATTGTGTTAAATACTCAATGATATAAAATTCTTCCTGTTGGATAAAATAATTATATTTTAGCATCTTATTAAATGAAAACATTTCTCAGAAAGAAGAAAAAATGTTGTCGTTTGCAGTTAAAGGAATTCATCAAGGCAAATGTAAACAAAAACTTACTTTTCGATGAAAAATCGCCTAAAAGAATTCCACCTCGCGTACAAATGGAACTCTATTTTAACCAATCAGTTGATAAATGTCATCAATTTGCATAGTCTCCTTTATTTATAAATACCTGTATGAATGGGTTTTCACATACTATAAGTACTATTTCAGCACGACTCCATCAAAACATTTTCCTAGAAGCAATCTATACCATGATTATTATAATGCAATATGCAATGTGATTATACATAATTATACAAAGAAAAAATGTTCACAGAATTCGTACTGTCTAAAGCCGCAAACTAGAAATTACGACAGTTTAGTTGCTATTATTTTTAACACTTTTTAATTAGGGGATTTCCTTATTATACGCAAAAATCAAAAAATAAAAGAATATTTGCACAAACCACATAATTTTTTTGAAAATAACAATTTAGAAAAATCGTGCCCTTTACTTTAAAATTCTGAACTATTAAAGGGTTTTGTAAAATTAATAAAACTTAAAAATTTCTTACAAAAAAGTTTAACCCGTTGCGGTCACCGGGGGACCAAAAGATCCCATCAGTTTTTTCAATAGAAATGTTTTTTTAATTTTTTTTTTTCAAATGAAACGTTAAATTTAGATAAGTAAACAATTTGGTCTTGTAAAAAAGGCCTTTTTATATGTCCATAAATTTTTATGAGGTGAAATCGCAAGTAATTGATAAACAGTAAAAGATTTCCTCGCGTGGGGTCCCACGTTCTTATTTGGAGGTGCGACCGCAACGGGTTAAAAATGTTTCATATACAAAAATCGTAAAGTTTTTTGGTCGACAAAATTAAACTTTTTATAAAGTGGAATAACTAAAAAACATCACAAAAATGGCGCACACTATAGACATAAGACGCAACTATGACCACTGAAAAATTAAAAATTGGATATAGACGCTGTAAAATGTGAAAGACAAAAATATATGCGCATAAACCAAAATAATTTCTTTCAAACATAAATTCATATGTAAAAACTTGCCTTTTTTCGAAAATTCATTTTATGCAAAGTCGAAGAATTAAAATTAAATAAAGAATAAATTTTAAAAAATATATTGATTTGTTTAGTAATATAAAATAATTGATTGATTCTAATCTAATTTTTAGAATTCTTACACTCGCAAAAACTGTTTTCAACCTTAAAGGTGAACTTATTTCATGTTAAAATTAATGGTTAACTCTCCTACATTGAAACTAAAGCGTAAAAATTATGCAAAATGATATTTTTTCTTTGTAATGGGAGCCATAAAATGAGTAAAATTTATCATTTTTTTACCAATTCTGAATTCGTAAATTTTAGAACTGTCCCTTAAGTTCTTCTACTCAGTTTTTGTATTTTCAGTTTAATTTTTGATTGAGTGATTTCTTTAATAATCAAAAAAAAAATAGAAACCCTGTTTTTATAAAAGTAAATTGATATTTTATAGCTACGAATATATGAAATACTTTTTTAAATAATCAGCGTATGCACTTAACCACCAATAATCTTAATTTAATTCGAAAATAAATAAAAAAGAAAAATATCTCAACATCTCTAACGTTTCCTATCAGTTTTAAAGTATACTGAAATATGAAACTTCTATATTTATATGATGACTCATTATTTTCGATAGCTGATTTAGGAAGAGAAGATATAATTATTAAAGTTAAAAAAAGGGAAAATTCTAATGAATTAAAAAACTTCTATATTTATTTTACCTATAACTCCGAAAATTGAATTTGACTATTCCCATTTCCTTAATTTAGTTCATCTCTTGTGGTGAACATAGAGCGTTGTCCGAGGCTCGAATTTTAATAGTCATAATCATCCTATGCAAAGCAAAGAATGCATTCTAAAAGACTGTTCATTTATCTTCCTCTTTGAAGTCCGCATGAACTAAAAAGACTAAATTAGCTTTTAACTCAATTCGCATCCCCGACTTCTTACACCTCCGTCAAATGAAAACGGCCACCCGAAGATTAAGACTGCACTTTAGCCCCATATCGTGCTCGTTATAAAAACTGCACCGATCATTAAGAAGGCAACTATCAAAAAAATCTCAGAAGCATTTTGGCTCTGGCAGCGGGAATCTCCCGCTTTCTTCAATTATCTGCGCTCACAGCAATGCGTACTAAGCCGTAAAACAAAAGTGCTTAAGCGACTACAGAACAATTCCCATTGCCTAGACGACGCGAACTGAGGATCCGCTTACGTAACAAGAAGAAAAAAGCCAGGCAGCACGGCAGGAACAAAATATCTTAAGATCCAATCTGGAAGTTAATGGGCCCAGAAAAGACGAAGACACGCCGCTTTACAGTGCATGTGGGACGGAAGGAGCGGTCTCGAGACCACCCAGGACACCCACATCGTCGCCCGCCGGAGGAATGAATGCGAATAAAGGAAATATAAGAACCTTTCATACGTCCCGAAAATTCACTTACAAACATAATTGTATAACTTTGTAACTGCTGGGCTCTGGGATGGTAATATGAATTCATGTGGGGCGTGACGCGGCGGAGCGGAATGCGGAATTCAATTTGGGCTCGTAGCTCTTCGTCGGTCTTTCGAGCACTTGTTCAAGAAGTTTATCCCGGAAACTTGAAGCTGACAAATGCTCCATCAGGCACCAAGTGCAGCAGTAGACCCTTCCCGACTCGCCAGCCCGCCCGCCCAGACGGGACATGCAACAGATGAGAGCGACAACTAGCTCGTTACGGTTATAGGACCTAGACACCCTCCCTCTGGAACACCGTTCATTTCCTTTTAATTAGAAACAATTGAGCTATAAGGAAATTCAAAAGTAGGATTAAATTGGGAGAGAAAGTTTTCTGCCAAAAAGTGGCATCACAGTTTCGGTCAGAGAGACCCGCCTCCGGTTGCCGCCAGGTTATGGACATCATTACTCCTCTTTGGAGTACAACCCAAAAAACCGCTCCGCCCTCTTCCGCATCTCGTCTGTCCTATATTTGCGGCGGGAGGAATTATATAGACTACTTTTTCCGCTGTGCTGACGAGGCTCCTTTAATTAAGTTGCCAAAGACTTAAGCGAATTCCCAATTGGCTAAAGTTTCCCAAAAGTTGCTTCCATCAACAGGAACCGGGACAAACCATCGCCGCACCGCTGCTGCTACGGGAGGTCTGTGACATAAGATACCAGCTCTGGATGGCCGCCAGAGATCCCACCAATTCCTAGATCCACACATTACGAACGCCTCCTTCCACCTCCCGCTGACAAAAAAGCAAATTCGAAATCTTCCTTTTTCCGCTATCTTGAGCACAAAAGAAAGTGAACATCGAGGAAAAATAGTTCCCAATGGTGACGTGCACCTCCGTTCTACCAACCAACGTCGCGTAACGAGCTCCTTAAGAAGCAATCCTTCCTTCCTTGGGCGCTGCATCCGTTCCCGGTAGCAGCAAAGACAAATTATACCCATCGCCGTATATTTAATTAATCCAAAAACATAAAAGGCCCGTTGCTGCACCCAAAGCAGTTCCAAGGAGCTCGTAATGGCCCTAGACCCAGTCGTACCTATTTTTCTTTAATTAAAAATTAAACTCACTCTCTAGCACCGGGAGGGCATCCGGCGGTCCGCTGTTCTCTTTGAAAGAAAGCACTCAGCTAGAAATACCCGACTCTGTCTACTAATCCACTATTGGCTGCTCGGAGGGTCTCTCCACGTAATCTTACCAAGGTGGCCAGGTAAGCGGCCCACTACGTAACTAATTCATCCTTCTCCACTTAGCACCACTAGCGAGGCGACTATCGCCTGCTTAAAAATCACTCGCACGCGGCAGGAGCACTACTCACAATCAATACTACAACTATTCCTCAGCTCGTTCTTAGCACTACTGGGTCAACTCTTGAGGAATCCGGATCACACGTAATATCCGGTTCCTCCCCGAAATGCACGAACCTGCGATTGCTGCAGGAACCTGCTGCTGGGATACGCTCAGACCTAAAGAATCGCACTAGCACTCACAGATGCGTGCTGAACGTACTACGGAGTGTACTCTTCCTTTCCCTGCTAAAGGCAGCACTAAACTAAGCTGAACTGGTTCGAGCCGCGCTGATAAAGGGACTGAACCCGAACGACGACGGGGCCAAGAACCGTTGCGAGTTCCACTCGGTTCCGGCCAAGAACAAGAAGCGGTAGCAGCAACGCCGTCGAGGACCAAACGTGCGGGATATGGAACTGGCTGGAAAACGAACGGGAAGCTCGCCAGCCGGGACAGGAATCCTGCAGGAGCAGGAGCCCCGGCTCCTCGACTTCAGGGACGGGAGCAATCGGAACGGAATGTACAATGTACACAAAACTCTGTTGATTCTGCCCTCCCACCGCCACTGACTGGCCGACCGCCCACACCAGCTGCACGCGCCCGGCGCGCTCTCCCCTCTCTCGCGCGCTCGCACGCTCTCGGACTCCGGGACCCGTCCCGGTCGTCCCGGTTTGTATCTGTTGATATGCCGCCTGCCGGCCGACCCGGTGTATTCAAGCATAGACGTTAAACGATAATAAATCAGCGCGTGGAGTGGCCGGGGTGGCCGGGTGCATCCCGGTGATGGCACTAGGACAAGGGGCCGGGCATGCGCCCAGGTGCAAAGCTCAACAAGTTGAAATGTAGGTCAGGACTCGTCCTGCTAGCCTCTCGCAGAGGACGCCAGTTCTACTTGGGTGCTATTGGTGTTCTCAGAAAGGATTCCAAGCTGCTGTAGCGCCGTCTAAGATTTCACAGGAACTCCCACTTATTCAAACCCGCCCGTACGAAATTGTTTTTATACTAAAATTAGTTAAAATATCCGTAGTCTCTGAATCAACACGGTTTCTTATGTCTCAATCTCCCCCACTTGCCACGCCTTCTTAAGCATATTAAACCTTTATTTAATTGCATTTCTTTAATAAAATTATCTTACAGCAGTTTTTAATTAATACAAAATTAGAGAAAATAATACTTCTCTCCAGGGGATGTTTTTTAAAAATCATTAATAGCAATCGAAATTATATTCTTTAAAGTCCATGGGCAGGAAACTTAAGCGGTGCTCAGAATTGCTGGAATCTAAGAATGCTAAATTCTCCAAAGGTATTTAATTCAATTAAAACCTCTGAAGTCAAACAATTAATTAAATAAATTGAAATGAGCAGTCAGAAGTCCAAAGAAGAGTCCTTTCCTAAAAACGACTCAGGCAGTATTTTTTAATATTTCAAAATCTTTTGTTAATTGCCTAGTAAGACTGGACTTCAGATTTAACTAAAATTCTGGTGAAGTGAACAGATATAAGAACAGAGATGGCCTCCAATAAAGTACATTATAATAACAACAGAAGGCTCCTCTCACATTCCTTAACTTGATCATAGGCGATTAACTGCAAAACATCCATCGACTTTGTTATAATGTGCTGACTGGCTTAGGTAATGATGCATTCTTGATGTTTCACGAACCTAGAAATGTAACCAAATTAATAAAATTGATCAAATGGAGTTTTATCATGCCTTTTGATTTTCCTCAGTGAGGCAGCGCTGCACCCTCGCACTGCTTCCTCATAAAGATCCTACAGCAGTAATCTGAAGTAGGAATAAACGACTATATCACAACATAATTACCGGCAAAACAAGACCTAGCGAAACAACATTAACTCCCGCGATCGCGAAAATTGCCAAGCATTAGCCGGCTGTGTCTGGAAAAAACTCGATTGTTCCCCAAGAACAATTTGCGGTAGAAAGCGTGATTTGCGATCAAGTAAAAAATTTAATTTAAATTAACCCTACTTTTAATGATCGACATGCATGAATTTTAATTATTTAACGACCGTATTTGGTTAAAGAAAAAATGCTGAAGGTATTCTTTGAAGAAAAGAACAATTATCTTCTCTCGATACGTTCAAACCGATCATACTACTGAAATTTTGATGTGCATCTTGCTCTGAATTAGGATCCATATAACAAAAAAATTTAACGAATCTACCATATCCCTTCAGGATCTTGGAAATTGAGGGTATAATAAAGGGTCAGGGAAAATTGAAGTCGATCTCTTCTTTAAGTGACAAATGGTAATATCGATAAATTGAACTTGGATTTTGAATCGAAATTGTACTTGTGGATCTGTTCGGAAACAGAATTAAAATATGAAAACATCTCCAAAAGATTGTAGGAATGGTACAAGTGACTTAAAGCCACAGTGCGGAGTGATGCAACAGAACTCCGGTTTTTCCTCCTTAAATTTGCTTCAGTGCTTCATCAAGTTTTGTAGATGCTCTTTCTCAACATTTTTTTTCTCATTTTGCGTAGGTACCCTTGAATAAATTCTACAAATTATCAAAAACGCCTTTTTTTAAATAAAACTTTTCGAAAGGAAAGCTCTGAATATAATTTTTAGCAACTTATGTATTTAAGTATGCATTTAAGATATAAATAAAATCTTCAAATTACACCACAGTTCCTACTGTGCCCTGACGCTGTTTGTTTTCATTTCTTTTTTCTTCTAGTATTTAAGCACAAATTTTCATGTACCATGTGTTATTAGGTATGTGTTCGCCAACACGTGTCATATTTTGAAATCGCGGTGTAATCTTCGGAAGAAACTAATGAATCATCTACAGAAACCTAAGACATTCGTCGTACACAGACTTTTCTATGTTCGATGATAGATACAAATGGATTAAAAGAGTACATTGAACTCTCGAGATTATCAATACATAAAACTGTAAAATTTAAAATATTTACCCTATTCCATGCTACGTAAAATTAACTAAAATTGGTGTCACGTTTAGCTTACAGTTTCAAAACAAGTAACATTTGGCATTTTGTACTTATCTTAATTTGAGAAAATGGTTTTAATAAAAGCATTTGCTATTTGTTGAACGCTTGCTTTTATTGTTCAGTTTGAGAAGTGACAAGTACAAATATACACAGAAGGAATTCATAACGCTTTAGTGTTGCGAAAACCTTCAATTAATTAAAACTCAATACTTTACTTCTTATCAACCTTATATGACTTTTCCCTCTAAAAATGCATTGGAAGGAACTTGGTGTTGGTGTAGTAATTCGAGGAACTTGTTGAGCACTTCTCTGAAATTCCAATTGCCCTCCCCGAGGAATCTGAAATTCGAAAGGCCGTGCAGAAATACCACTTTACATTCTTCAAATGAAAATACCTCGAGCACCAGATCGGTCGCAAACCAGTCATCTCCTGTAGCATAATAATAAAACTTTCCTTCTCCTCAGCAGTTGTAGCTTCAATTGAGTAACCGTCTTGCGGTTGCAGATATTTGAAAGAATTCTTAAGCTGATTGGGCGTAGGGTTGAATATTTGAACAACCTCATTCACAATTTTGTATTCCGTCGTGCTCTTGAAGTAACCCTGCAGAAAGGAAATTATATTTTAACTTTGATTTTAGCTTTGTTTTCGTCAAACTATTCTTTTTGGTATTATTCATACCATTTCTGTTTGGGTAGGGCGAAGGAAGAACGTTCGAGAAAAGTGAAAAAGCAAATCACTTTCAAGTATAGATGAAGCCAATTCCTGAAACTGGCCGGTGATTGTAATGCTCACCAAATGCATCTGAAAGCATAAGAGAGTATAAATAAATTTAAGTCAAGAATTCATAAAATCTCGCCATACAGTAAATATCGTTGTATCACAAGTAAAACTGCAAAAGTCGTGTTCCATTTGCGGCAGCAATTTGAAAGCAGCCGCAATGTCGTCCTTTCCAATGAACATGCTTCCGAAGGTTCTACTTAAATTAGTCATTTTCAGCAAGTTTCTACACAAATTTGAGTACTTTGCAATTCTGGGCGCAATAGCAGGATTAATCTTCGCTGGATCGTAATACATACTGAAGGATAGCATCGCGTTTGGGTGGTACATATCTAAAGAGCAAGAGATTAAATTATTATCCAAATTTGACTATCGAAACCAACCTGTAAGTTTCATCCGTTCTGCGGAGTCAAATGCGGAAAAATATGTTGGCACGAACTGATCAACTAAATCATAAGCCTGAATATTACACAAAAAGTTTTTTTGCATGGAAAGTTGTCCGTCGCTGGAAGAAAGTACAACTCCATCCTACGATATAGAGATTTATACGAATATATGAACGAAATTATTTGCGTTTTACCAGTTTCGTTAGTTCTGGAAAAATTTCCTTAACAGCTTTAATGTAGTCTCCCGCATATTTGTAATTTGCACAAAGTGGATTTCCATCCAGTCGCAATTCTTTTAGAGGAGCCTTTGATATGGCGCTCAGTTCTGATAAGTTTTCGAGCAAATTACCGCTCAGATCTAGCACTTTTAAACTTTTCATTTTAATTAAGGGATGCAAACCCTTACACGAGGAGATGCTATTGAAGCCCAGCCTCAATTCGACGATATTAGTTAGATATCTGTGTGCGCAAGCCAGAAGCACATTGCTAAGAATGCGGGGGTTAACAAAGGATATAGCCATGTTTTTGAGACCTTTTTTGATGAATTTAATTTAAAAATAATTACAAAACTTCGTTGTAATTAAGCTCACCATCGCAAAAGGCGAACTCCTCCAGGTTAAGTACGCGATCGATTAAATTAAAGTGATCTGAAGCCACTTGTAGCAGAAGATCGGATGGTTCAATCTGACCAGCTTTAAAGGTCGAAACGTTCATCTTTATGGTGATTGGAAGCTTTATTTGAGATTCTGGCATGGGGAGCACAAGTCCATTTGAAACGAGGAACTGCAAGGTTTCATACGAGTTACGAACAAAGAAATAATCCGATTTGGCTTCCGTCTGAAAGGACATGGTTAAGCAGATGGCAAATTTTTTAAAATTGCACTCACTTTGTAGTAGCAAGGATAGAAATCACCTAGTTGATCAGTAATTGTCAGAAACAATGAGTTGATAATTTCTTTTTTCGTAAAATGTCCTTCATGTTTAATCTGTCATCCAAAACAAGGAAATGAATGCATATCTAAAGAATGCATAAAAAACGATTTCCATGCACTTACCAGAACTTGATGCCACATATCGCTGTTTTTAAATTTTAATAAAGCATCTCTGTCGTAGGGCTTAATGACTTCCCCTTCGAATGTGACTTCAATGGCGTCTGTAGGTTTTACTGGCTTAATGGCAGCCCCTTTCTTCGTCAGCACGTTATCCTGCAGGGCAAATTCGAAATGACCTCAGCCTAATCGCGTTAAAAAAGTGTTTAATATCCTTACAATTTTAACCAAATCTGGGAGCAACTCCTTAACTTTTTCTAAGTAGCCTGGGAAGGTGACTAGTGGATTTCCTTTTATGTATAAATTCTTCACATTCACCTTCGCTAAGTATTTGAGATCCGATATTTTCCTTATCTAAAAAATCATATTTAAAGGAAAACTTCACGTTCGCTGTTTAGTTTTCTTAAAATAATACTGAAAGCGCTTACATTGTTGTCTCTTAGGTCAATCAGGTGGAGGTCAGCTCCATTGAGCATCTCAATGGAGGACAAGTTTTCGATGTGATTGTTACTCAGAATGAGTCCGTTGATATTGTTCAAGATGTCGTGGTTTTGAGAGATAGTTTTACAAAGCAGATCAAAGGCAGGCTTATTGCTCAGTTCGACGACAATATCGCTCAATTCTAGGAGAAATCCGTTAAGACATGTTCACATCTCCATAACATACCTCACCTTTCTGGTTGCTAAATCGCTCAAGATTAAGGACATTCGGAATATCCTCTATGGGCTCCTTTTTCTGGAATTGGGCTTTTACAGCGAGCTCGACCCGTTTCGCTGCATAAATCTGCCCGTACTTCTGCTCAGCCACATTGAACTTAAAGGTTATAGGAACGGTGCACCGCGGCAGGTTTAAGGTGAGTCTGATGTCGAACAGACGCTGGATTGCAAGACGGCAGTTCCGAATGAGAAATTTATCGTAGTAATCACATCTCTACAACGAAAAATGTTGCAATGTTGTAAGTAGTCATTTATTTGCGAAGTGGTCTCACCCTGTACGCGATGGGATAGAACTCGTTGTTGCCCACGACGCGGAAGAGTTCGTTAAGGAGCTCCCGTTTGCTGGCCTTCGACTTGTGGTGCAAGACCACCATGTGCCAAGTCCGGGGAGTTAGCAGTAAGTCCGGATTGAATTTGGACGTCTCAGTAAATGAGACTGCATTTTTCAGATTCAGCTCGATCGGGTCGTCGCCACACGAAAACGTTAGCCGCTGCTCTTCTGCAAGAACCTGAACTAATTACTGCGATCGGCAAAATCAAATTAATGCACCTTTCTTATCCTTCTCGCTTTTTTCAGCTCTCGACATGCCTTTTGCCCGGAAAAAACTGCAGAAAACCCAACTCAGCCCGCATAAACCGCAGTTTGACAAATAAACAAACCTTTGACAGTTGTCGGCTGTCGCAGTGAATTCGTTCGTTGACTTCATTGGGGTGCATGTCAACGTGAAATTTTTTGGAGGAGTATTTTCCTTAGTAAAAACTAAATTCCAAAGCGTAAACTTCTCCAAATACGAATACTAAATTAGAAATTTTTAATGAACATTTCTAAACAACAAAATTACAGAAAGATTCGAATCTCGCAACTACACAAATCCAAAACATTATAGACAGGACTCACACCTAAGAACGAATTTCAACCCTAGATTAGAACCGAAGCACCGGTAAAGCTGGGTCGTGAACTAGGAGAACTAAATTCAACGAACTTCGACGGGCGCAAATTTTTAAAGCAGCCGTCACATTTCAAGATTAAAAAGAAATCTGGAACGACCACTACAAAATGTGATCGCTAAAATTGTTTCAACAGTACGCAGTGTTTGATTTAATCCTTCCTTAATGCATGATTCTAGTTTTTAATAACGCATCTTTCATTCAAGGGTCATTTGTGTCCGATGCTTTTTTAAAAGTTTTAATGCATTTGGAAAATATTGAAGAATTTCCTGGTGATACTTAAAGATTTTATTTTGTGGCTAGGATGCGATTTCGGAGGAAAAATACTTCACACACCGTTTATTTTTACCAATTTCCTTTAAAACTTTCCACATTTCCATTAAAAAATGTGTAGGTTCATTTTAAATTACCCTAAAGGACTGATACCGGCGCGTGTTTTCAAGGTATAAATTAAATTCCTAGAATGAGCGGAATTTAACTCGTAAGATTACATTTCAAAATATTGAATTTATCGAATTTTATAGTAATTACTTTAATAATTCACTGCGAGTGTTTCGGTGGTTTACATTAAATATGCTAATAACAAAAAGGATCGTGCTTTTAGTCGCAGGTATACGAGGTATTCACACGCTAACCTTCTTATCGTCCAGAAATCTAATTAAATAAAACACATTGACGTCCGCATTCCACGAGGGAGGAGGCAAATGACACATTAGTGGACAATAAAAGTGGAATTCCAAGCCTGCCAGGAAATCCAATATGAGTACAATTTTACTCTATGGTAAACTAGAATCTTGCATTCTCTTTTTATATTCTTTTAATAAATATCCAAAGCGGCTATTACGGGGCACTACGTCGTTTGCTTGAACATCAAATCACAGATTTGTAACAAGTGCCTAAACTGATGAAATTTAATTTTGTCTTAATTTTGAAGGGGTTTTATAGTTTTTGTTGTCAAATTTATATTTTTGAATATCTACTTTTTACTAAATTCCATTATAAATTTTCATGTTTCAAAAGGTGAACATTTGGACTATGCTGCAATGTGGAAACAGACCCAACAAATGAGCAGACAAAATTGCAGTCATACAGTCTTGATTTCTTCTGGTACTCACGTATGATTTAATAAATAAATTTACCTGAAGATAAACCCAAAGTTGTGCAAAAAACATTAATTTTTAATTTAAGACAGTCCAAGGATTATAAACCAGGACTTCAGTTTTTGCTTTTATCTTGCATTTAACTACAACTTTTCAACTTTTATAACTTTCCGTTTTTAAAGAATATTGCTAAAACTTGCTTAAAGCAGCCAACGTTGAGAAATTCTTGTGTAATAAAATACATCAATTTCCGGTTGAAAATTTGTCGAAACATTTTTGCAAGGCACTCAAAAATTTGCTAATAGTTGGGTGCAATGGAGCAACAGGTAAACTCCTTTCGGTCTGGTAGTGCAGGAGCACCATCAGGTATGTCTGTGGTTCCGGAGCAGGGGCAATTGGACAGAATATTTAAACTGAACTGATTTCCTGGGCATCTTGACCTGCTTTCCACCGGCAGCTCATCCCAAGTGGCTCGTTTGCCGGTGATTAAGGAGGGCTTTTCTAAGCGATTACCACAGATTTCGAGAGCTCCTCCAGGCAATTAATTCCTGTAAGTGGAACCTCGATGGGAATCGTCTAAATGTTTCTTTGTGAGTCTTCCGCCGCAAAAATCAGAAATTTCCAAGCCCTCGTTTCGGAGCCCCATGCCGCGTTTCCTTCCTGTCGTCTTCAGGAAGATGGATACACGTCACGAGAGTAGTCAAGTTAAAAGTTGAACGACAATGTCAGGGATGGCGCCAGGAAGTCGTTTTCGAAAATTGTCAGGACTACGGAGACTAGGCCCACATTATTAGGCATATCTCTTCACATTTCTTTATCTTACACCTTCTGGTCGCTCGAATTCCTTCTTAGAAACTCATCAGAAAGGGGATCCAGTCCTCTTTCGCTATGTGAGATGCCCCAGCTCAGTGTAGCAGTTGAAAAATCTATTGTAGTATAGGAAACAGAGGGAGTACGTCTTGAATCAAAACGCAATTTCTTGTCCTGATCAATTTCCCAAAAGTTTCTCTTTTCAATGGCATCACTATAAAAACGTGCAAGGAGTTTGGGATTGGGTCCGGGTCTATTTTCCACCAGCGACGTTTGTCCTGGCAGTCGGGTATCCGCAGACTTAGGCGGGCTGCCTTGGCGCCCGTCTGTCTTGATATTTTAAGGCGGTCGGATAATCCCCCATTCTCTTTTCTTCGAATCGGGAAAAATCGGAGGCCGGGGATCTCTTGATTCGCACTGATAGTTTTGCCTTATATCAGGAACGGTTTTATTAGTTTGTCGCCCCGCACCGCACTTTGCGCACCCACATTTATCAGAGGGCAGCAGAAATACCAAAATAAACTAAATTTTGATATATGACAAATTCAAGAAAGTGTGGTTCCTGGAAACGCTCGGAACGTTCTTGGATTCTTGGATTTCCCGGTTACTCAGATTGCTACTCACTGAGACGTTTGAGGATTTCCTACATTTTCCGGATCTTCGTCTTACGACTACTCGAATTAGATTGTTCCAGAGATTTGATATGTACCTTGTCTCCCCTTTACGTCATGACTCCATGTGGATAGACCAGCAGTAACTACATAGTTTCTGTGATAAGAATTTAGGATGTCATCATAATGAAAATACGTACGTCTGGCACTCTTAACCAAGCCAATACGTTTAATGGACCTTCCTATCAGTTTAAGCCAATGTAACCGATGTTATTACATAATACATACAAACACCTCGCTGATGAATAGAGATCCTCTAAAATGTGTGGAATTATTACTTCGCCTTCAGTTTAAAGTTCAAGAAATTAGATCATATGATTTTCAAAAAATTACAATCACAATAACTTTTCCGCTTTTTTTCCCATGTTTATTCTTAAATTAAAGCAATATTAGAGCAAACGCGATTATTTTATCTACGTACAACAAATGAGTGCCAATTGAATTAAATTTGCAAAAGTACGGTTACTGAAATTTTTTATATCACTTGTATCATTTTTCACGAAATTTTCAAAGTTTTTGGTAATAAAAGTTCGGCCTATTTTCTGCCTATGACTTACTATTATTTTGGTATCTCGCTTGAGGGCTTATAAATAGTGATGGTGTCATCTACCAAATTGACCCGTGTAAATTGACCCGACATTTAAAAATTAGTTTTTATTTAACTGCAACGTAATTATCTAGAAAACGATGTTTAATAAATCTTATTTGAATTTAGGTAAAATGCGGTTTCTTTGAACGGTTTGATTCGGTGTAATTCAAATGGAATTGTTGTCAGCTTAAAAATTGAGACAATTTAAATTGATCGAAACTCTGGACATTTTTAAAAGAGAAGCTCTGATAATACAAAGAGACCTAATCGCGAACATTAACATATCATAAATTCTGATAGAAGTCCCTATCCAAGTAACAGGTATAAAATTAAATCTCATTTGAATATTAACAAAAAGCTGACTACATATTAAGACAAACTCAAGTCGAAAGATTGCTTTTTACGCCTTCTTATTTCTTCTGTTGTAATTCCACGAATATTTATTCTAAACCTTTTGGAAGGTATTCTAAAACCGCAAACTTCGCAAGAATCGCTTAGTTCTTCCCAAATTGAAAGCACAAAAATCGAATTAATTTCTTGAAGGATGTTTAGTTGTACTTCAATTTGACTAATTAACTTGATTTTACTTCACCTTAAGTAAGTATTTATTCTGCTTAATGTTCAATCCACTCCAACACAGGTGCTTAATGTGCTTAAACCACAGAAACCAATTCTCGGGAACTTTAAGGTTCCTTCACCTCTAATGGCGAAAACTACAAAGTTGCCCTTATTTGTGATTATTCAGCCAGAGCAGGTGAAGGAGGAAACTTCTACGTCTGGATGTACATAAACAATTACGCGTAATGAGGTGTCGTCTCAAATAAAAGCAAACATCATTTAGAATGGACGACGTGCTGTACCACTTCCGTCTCTGTGTACGATTCCTTCTTCCTCCTATCTGGTAGTCTGTTCCCCAAGAGGTCAACAACCCTTCGAAATATGAACTATGAATGAAAAGGAAGAAACTCCCTTGGCCGACTGATGTGGTAAATCTCAATGGACAAGTAGAAAGAGCTTCATAAATACTGAGGCGAGTTGACCTCGTGCTTTTCCCGGAAATATATTCAGTGTGAAAAACTTAACCGGCTAAGTGCTACAATTTATTACTATTACATTTAGTGGCAATTTTGTACATCGTGAAAAAGTTTTGAGTCAGTTTGAAATCAAAACCACTATAACTTGTAATTTATTGTGTCTATAGGCACCTATTGGCATAAAATTTTTTCTCCAGGAGCGTGGGAGAATTGACAATTTAAAATTTTGAAATTGAGTACCTGCTTTGAATTAGGTCACGCACTTTAGTTTTCACTTTGACCCCACCCACTGGGCTTAAAAGGCCTTTAAGAAACTTTTGTGTTAAAAGGGCAAGTTCCATGAAATATGTAAATAGCCTCCACCTCAGCATTATTACTGCGAATCTTTCCAATTTCGCGCGGTATAATGTGGCCCTGTTAAAAAATTCAATCTCACGTAATCCGACTAGATTGAAGAAAAGTTTGACGTGAAAGGAGCCAGCTTGCAAAGTGATTCCAGAACTTCTATCGCTAAAATTCTGAAGATTGCTAAACTTCTTCTACACGTGGAGAGCTAAATAGCCTAGTCTTTGTCGAATGGCAGGGGAAAGTAATAGGGTGGCCAAAGTGGGAACCCATTCAAACAAGTTGCAGTGCGGAAATTCAATAAACTCTTCCAAGGTCCATCCTGTCCTAAATTGAGCCAGTGGGACAACCGTTCAAAACAAACCTTTTTTATTCTTATCGTGGAATATTTTCCGAGGGTTATGCAGAAATAGGACTCGACACACTGCAACGTCACTGCTGCAAGGTGCTAGTAGGACACCGATAGGACGGGCAGTTATCAGCGTCGTGATAAATAGAAGAAGTTCGCCTGCATTCCAAGTGGCAGCAAACACTCGGAATTGAGTTTCTAAACTTTTCATGGCAGCAATTTACATTTAAGGCCCATTTGCATATGCAATTTTGATGCAAATGCTGTGTAATAGATAAGGCAACTGATAGCGACCTGCGAGGAGATGTCCGCCCATTGTTGGGCGAAGGGCGAAATGCATCAGGAAGCCTTTTACAGGTGTATGCAAATAGCGAGTCTGCCACTGCGAGTATTTTAAAATAGATTACTTGGTAATGGCTTTCGAAAGGAGTGGCCAAATTTTACGAAAAACTGCATCAAGGTAAATATCTTGTTGGGCAAACAACTATCTTGGCTAGAAGGTAGTTCGGGCACCTACGGTGCTATGAAATTGTTATTAACTTCCAACCAAATTTGAATCGTTTTTATTTAAAACTCTAGGAATTCTGCAATTACCTGTTCAATGACGGTACAAATAGGCCATAGTGCTTGTATATGCAGAATACAGGCAAAGTCATTATTGGACGAAGCCAAGAATTTCAGACTGCTTTTACATACAATACTGTGGCATAGGTAGTTTTTTCCCTTTGAGCAAATTTCGCTTTTATGACTGCTCCGAAATGAACGCTTTTTCCCTATTTAGGTGTTCACAGAATAAAAGTACGTGGTTCTTCCTTTCAAGCGATACCAAACTTCTGTATTTGGGAAAATTTAACTTTGCCTGCCACGCAGGATTTTTAAAAGCACTTTAAAAATATCAAAGATGGATCGAGCAACCAATCATAAGTGTCAAAATCTCTGTACTAACATTTCTTATTGGAAAATTAAACTTAAACTTATTAAACTTATTAACTTATTAAACTTATTTTAAAAATAAAATAGAATTTTTGCCGTTTTAATCAAAATAAAGTGTTAAATAGTTTGTTTAGTCACTAATTTGCAAATTTTATTATTTTTTTTTAATTATTATATTCATAAAAATATTAACTTTTAAGTTTCCTAACTAAAGATACCGCCAATTTTTAGAAACTTATAAAATTTAGCACAGAGACTGCAAAATAAATTGTTTTGAATAAAAAGTGAAGAATTTTATTAAACCATTTTAAAAAATGCATAAATACTGTAGAGACGTGACAAATTGCAAACCAATATTTTAAATAATGGATATTTGTTCGAAGTGTTTGCCTTTAGTTTATTGTGAAGTTATATCTAAAATAAATTATAAGATATTTGTATTTACATTCGTATGGATCTGTAACAGGAAATATTCCATTGGTAAAGGGTAAGTTTTCCACTTTCCGACCTTAAGAACGCCAGATTCTTTTAATCTACTCATAGAAGGGAATTCCAGAACTTGTATCCGTAGAGGATTTTGTTTAAAATAACAAGGCAGTTGCATATAAAAATTCACCAATTTAAGAAAACCACTTTTCCATAAAAAATTTGCCATACCCTTTGTGTCGCAGTCATGTACACAATTTATCTTATGTGTTGAATTTTAAATGTAGGGTGCTTCGTAGAAAAAAAACTAATTTTAGCTGCATCTACACGTGCGAACAGAACTCGTGACGTTTCTAGGGGATGTATTTATAGCATGCTTCCCAACTCAACTCAAGGTAATTCTTAGCTCCTTTCTATTTATTAATTTTTCTATAATTAGATGTTGTTATTAATTTCTTTTTTCGAGATGATGCTTACCTTAACTTGCTGCCGATAAATAAACGGGTAAAATAGTAAAGATTGTTACATGCTTAGTTTTTTAAAATATTTTTATTGATTTTTCTTCTAATCGTAACATAAATCTAAAATATTCAAGATTTTTATCGCTCTAGTAATATTATAATTCCTTCAAATACTTTTCAACTTTTCTTACAGTTTGAACAAGTCTGCGATTAAACTCAATTGTATGAATACTCTTTCAGAATGCTTTGTGCACTTTTTAAATGAATTTCTTAAGAAAAGTCTTAGTTGCCATGAAAGTGTTGGACTTAAATTTCCACCCGAAGAATTTTGCAGGGTCTAGTTTTAAGTAAATGGGTGAGTCCAGCCATAATCCTCTTCGTCCTTGAGCAACTTGCGCTTGCATTATAAAAAAGTGAAAATATAAATACAAAGCGATGCACGGTGAATGGAGTTACTGCAACTTAAAACAACTGGCGCCAAGGAATCACTTCGCTGTAAATTTAAACTAGGTCAAGAAGTTTCGCTGCCATAAGAAGTGGAATAATTAAGAAAGATTTGAAAGAGGCGACACAAAAGCCCAGCCAGCACTTAGACCCTTCCTGTTCGAGTGGATCCCAACTGGGAGCTCCCCCTGCAGTCATACACGCAATCAGTTAAAATGCTTCCATGAAACTTTCCCCATTGTCTGATTCACTCCCGGGAAATTCAAATTTTTTAGTGACCCCGGATCCTGTCGCGTTCTCATCCTCAACAGTGTGGAGAGACAATTTCCACTTTATTTTCGTTATCCCATTGAACTGCCTTGAAGTTTGAAAAAATAGCATCTTTCTGGGGATGTGTTCGTCATCCGTGCAAACTCCTTCGCTCTAATTCCGCTTCGGGTACAAAGCCGATTTAAAATAAAGTTAAAATGAAAACCAGCTCGAAGTGGAAGCTTTTTTATCAGACCACAGCCAAATTGAACAAACATAAATTTGGTGGATATAAGCGTCATCTATGTCTAGAGGTGGTGCACGTCTCCGCCCCTTTAGGAGAATCGTGTTCGCTTGTTTCAAAACTTCGGATAATTTGAAAAAATGCCTAGGGCTGTTTTCTTGTCATACAATTTTTCATTATGGAGCCCTTGGCGTGTGGAGCCAACGCGGACTACGAGGGTCCTCCAAACAGACGCGCCTGGCCTAATATTGATTTCCTGCTCGGTTAATTGTGGGTTATTCGAACCCTTAGGCTGCTCCTCATTTGGACTGAAAGGGCTCTTGTTCAAGATGCTAGTAGAAGAGGCCAGTAATGGCGCCATTGCATAAAGTTTAATTAGAGCCATCTTTGGGCCCCTTCCGCTTGCATAATACAAAACATTGTGGATAGGAGAATTATGGAAATGCCGCGTTGGCGTCTAGTGCCTTCTGGAGCTATCCAAATATCATTGCCGTTGCTAGGGAGTCATAAGATCAGAACTGTAATTTACTGATGTAAACCTTTTTGGGGAGATCTTGGAGGAGTTTTTGTATGAGGAAATTTCTGCTTCTATCCGTTTTTTAAAAATTAAATATATATGCCAAATTTTATCAAAAAATATTGTGTATACGAATGTTGAAACCAAGCAAAGTACGTTAAAATTCAAGCAAGTTGTGTCGTACATATGAAATAAATTCTGACTAGCTGTGCCTGCGACTTCGTACCCGTAGACTTCACACTTTAATTGCCACGTCACGTAAATTCGCGTGTCGCGTGGTAGCTGAATGCATAGCTGAACAAAACGTGGCAATCAAAGTGTTAATAAAAAAAGTAATCAAATAGGATTGCTAGTAAATAAAAACACTTCAACGGAATCGTAAATAGAAAGAAAAGAAACATTTAAAAATTATAAAAAAATGAAAGGAGAATACTTAAAATACTTCCAGAGAATTCGAATGCACAATCTTCTGTCTAGACTTTGGAACCCCCTCTAATCCAACGAACGTTTTGCAAGTCAATGTTTGATTATCGAATTTTTTGAACTATAGACAAAACTTTTGTAGGGGAGTATCTTGTAATCCGGCAATTAGATTGAGATTGCAAGGCCGCGAGGCTAGCAAGACGGCACGTGGCAGTAAGAAGTCACA
The DNA here is from genome assembly GCA_001932985.1 of Proctacanthus coquilletti. NCBI lineage: Eukaryota > Metazoa > Arthropoda > Insecta > Diptera > Asilidae > Proctacanthus > Proctacanthus coquilletti. The sequence goes on along the minus strand of MNCL01000052.1, from coordinate 27,220 downwards.
ACTTGCATAAAAATGTTGATCTCTGTTTCGCCGTGATTGGCGTGTCGGATTACAAGCGGTGTCGGATTGGACGAGAGCCGGATTACATGGGGTCCACTGTAATTTTATAAACTTCGATAAGTCTCATATTGCTGAAATGTGCACATTCATATCACCCCTATAAATGGGATATTTGTAATGAAAACTATCTCAGATATTGATGATATTCCTTTATAGAAATATTACACAAAACATTTTTAAATTAAAGATAGTCTTATAGTTCTAGGTTTATTAAGGTATTAAATTACCTTTGCAATGGCAAAGATTTTTGAAAATAGGACCAATACTTTTGGAAATTACCTGTTAAAAACCTCCAAATATCCCAACAAACGTTTTTTCTTTATAATATTAGTGTAGATTAATCCGGCAAATTTCGTTTAGACTTTAACACTATTAGTAGTAATTATTACAAAGTATATGGTAGTAATAAAGATTTTTTACTGTAAATACAAAACTTTGTAACTTAGTTTTTAAATAAATAACCTACCAAAGAACTTTAGAGCGGGAAAGTGTAAAATTATATTACACTAATTACATTCGATTAATTACACATAGAACGACTTTAATTGATCAAGATTTGTAGATTCCTTTTGAACTTTTGGACTATGTCGTTTTTAATAAAAAAGAAAAAAAGTTTAGAGTAGTGTTGAAAGAAGACAGATTTGAAATTAATTATCTTTCTTATAAACATTTTAACTTTCAAGAAATTTTTTAATTTGGATTTTTAACTCAATTATATTTGTTGTCATAATTTATCTGAATCTAATTCAATTTGTTAATAAAAATATTACGTATGTATGATGGGTTTTGCCTTTATCGTCATAATAGAAGCACATTTAGATAGGACATTATGGTATTTTCCAAAGTTAATAAAATGACCACTTCAATTACATGTTGAAAACAAAGTTATCCAATTTTAGATATTTTGAAGTGATACTTTGTGAAAGTAATGTTTAAATGTGGTGTTATTAAAAACGAGTATTTTCTATATATTGCTGTATTTGACCTTTTACAAGCACGTGTTTTATTGCTATAACAATTTAGAAATTTAATATGTATACAGTTCTTGGTTGAAGAAGATGTAAAATTTGCATAGATGATTAACATTAAAATCTCGAAATCGACTTTACAAAAGTAGCACTCTTCCATATTAAAGTAAACGCCGAAATCTATTACTCAAGAATCTGAAAATTCGATTAAGTGATATACTAAACAAATTTTAAAAATATGAGTCTGTCGGTTTAGAATCCTCAGTGATAAAAAATATAAAAAATAAAAATATTATAATTTATAAGTGTTAGAAGGTATGGAAAAGTTTTTTTTAGGTAGTTGGTCAGATTTTAAAACGGGGAATTCTAAAGAATTAATGTTTTAATGTATTTTAAAATATAAAGAGCAAATTTTAAAATCTAAATAGACTATTTAAGAGAATTTAAGTTTGAAATCTCACACTATATTTTTCTTTGCTGTAGTACCTAGGTCTAATTGTATTTTTGAGGATATTTCTCAACTCTGCCATATTCCCTAATATGACCAGGAAAAGTCTTGCATAGACAAGCTAGAGAGAAGACAATAATTTTGTTATATTATCCTAAAAGTAAATAAAGTGCAATACTGAAAGCTAGAATTTGGAGAGATCTGCTAATTGGCAGAGACTCTCACTTAATCACAATAGGAGTCGGCAAAAAGTTATTCCATTGTAGAGCCGCAGAGCCGCCATTGAAACATTCCGGGATGATTCTTACGTAAACATTTTATGGTGCAATAAATCACCCGAACGGCAGCAAATGTGCCATTCGTGCGCACAGATTGTTCCGAAAAAGTTGTCAATCGATCGCGATTAACAGCAGCTTTTATACAGATGTGCTAAACGCCGCCCTCGTCCGGAACGCCTGAAGTATGAGTTTAAAGCGGCATGCAAATAAGGCGATTACGTTGACTTATGTGACTGATTTAGGTTCCGACGAATATGAGAATCGCTCCGAGTATCCCGCGACATGGAAGACTTTTATCATACTTTCTGGTCCACTTTAACACACCCTGGCTGAAATCTTTGTCATTGGACACTATAATTTATTCTTGTTCACGTGGTCAGGTAACAATAACGAAATGCATGATGGCCTTAATACGCAACACAAAGGTGTTAATTAGGCAATTAAAAATAAAGTATATAATAATCCTTCCTTTTGTCCCGGTCTCCGATCTTAAAGTGGATCAAGTAATTGCTGTGAACGGGTATTAAAAACGTAACCTGAATCTTACCGTATGAAAAGCACCACTATTATTATAAATTGATATAAAAAGAAATTTGGTTTAGACAAGAAAAGTGATCACGTCCTCTCTTTTATTAATATTACTAATTTTAAATTCCCATAAACCTAAGGGCACACAATGAAATGCCTACGAAAGCTATGGTAATCAGGGCACTATAATTTATATACGAAATGTAGTAGAGTATCCTCAAAAACTACTTTGTAACGTCAACACAGTTACTGAAAGTTTTCAGCGCGAATTAGGTATATTGAATTAGTTTAATTTTACTCGCAGCAAGTTCACGTCTTGTAAGAGTACCTGGAAGAAATTACCTGCGACAGCAAATGTAATTGAACTGAGAAACCACAGTTTCCCAGAATGCTCAGGATGCACTTAGCTGAATTCACCGAGGTCCTTATCCGAGACGTTACGTTAGTTAGAAGCTTCAGCGATGCAAGAAGCAGGGTGCGAGCTGTCACTTAATCCTCCAAATGAATCAAGACGTTCCTCCGGAAGATGTGTTCATGGCGGCTAACAGCTTATAAGCTGTGACGAGTTTAAAGCACTTCCTTCCTTGACGAGCCCATTTTTCAATAGAAATGCTAACATGTGGTAAAAAGCACGTCATCTTGATGACACGGTTAGGTCAAGGCCCGGTTCACTCGGAAGCACCCCTGTGTACTGGGCCATGATAAATTGTTTGAAACGGAAGGCGGTGATATTGCCATACACAAGATTTGGCAAAGTTCAATATCCTGTAAGGAACCTTATCCTGGGGATATTTTTTCACGCAACTTATTTAATGTGCCAAGACGCTCAAGAGTGCGACAGATATTCGCTCCATACTCCCATATAGTACAAAACAAATGCTTGAGAATAATGCTGGGCATAACCGTGAAATATCGCTCGTTTGAGGCAGAAGACTCTGACGGCAGTTTCATTGGGAAATTTTTATCCCAGAAATCCTCACGTTTCTGCTTCGTTTTTTTCCTTTTATGAGGAAAATAGAAACTCCTCCACCACCCCACACTTTCCAGCGACAATGAGAAAATATTCGGTCGGACTTTGAGCAAGGTGAATCTGGAGCCGGGAGCTCGGAGCCCAAGAGTCTGGATGCAGGTTAGCACTTAGAGCAAGACAAATGGCTGCTTTATTGCTGGTTTTGCTTTGAGCGAATAACTTCTCGAAGTATAGTCTGCTTGCCTACGGAAGTCTCAACGTCGCTAATGAAGAGCGATAAGGGTTGAGGTAATTAAAGCACAGCTGGCCAACAGTTCCTTTGGCTTCAAGCTTAACATTTCAATAAGGAAACTAATTTTCTATATGAATTATGGCTCATAAATTGGCTCGCAGAATCAACCCACCAATGGCTTTTGACACCAAAGGAGCCTCGTAATTATGTGATTGGATGACGAAACCAAATAATGCGTCTATGCAACCATGTCTTGTATTATCGCACGTGTAAAAAAAATCGTGATGTAATGTATGGAGACTGTAAAAAGTGCAGGGAAACTATAGCGAATTTAACGTAGAACTTCCTGTAGGATAAAATAAAAAACATGTTGTCTTAACATTTTATTCAGGCTAAACAGGCGAAAAATCTGAAAATATTTTAGCGCTTAGAGTGAAATTATGCTCGTTGTAGTATTTCGAATATTTGGCAAAAAACTTAATAAAAAGAAAATTCAAAGCTTAATTTTTTACTTTTCAAGCCTTCAAAGGTTTTGGTCTAAGGATAAGAAATTTAATTGAACAAATTACAAATATGGCCTTTTCCCTTCAGTTTCCTTGCAATATTTTCAAAATTTGCAATATTTTCCTATTCTAGTAAGTTAAGTGTAAATATACCTCTAAATATATGTACAAATTTAGGTCTAGATTATAAATAAAACTGGCAGATGCTACATGAAAAATGTCATCAAGACGATTCCAAGAATAATTTTATTGTGCAACACAATTTTAAAATTGTATGAGTACACACGACGTGCAGTATTTAATTCAACGTCTAAACTTTTCTTGTGAAGTATTGTGGGTATAGAATAAAATTTAACATTTGTAATTTGAATTTTGCAGGGTGGCATAATAGAAACGACACCATTTTAAAAATTCGTAGAATCTCCAAAAGCCAGAATTAGTATTCCTTTATCAAAGTATTGTATTTATCAAATTGAAGATTTAACGTTGTCTCTATTGTTTTAAGCCCGTTCGAATCTTTTGCGCCACCCATCGTATAGATAAGTGTTACAATATTTTAATAAGATAATCTAATTTCATATTTGAATTTGTGATCAAAATACACTGGAATTAACCTCTATCGCTCAAATTTCCTTCTTTTTATTCACTAGATACTGAAATACATATTTTAATCTCTTAAAGTGCTCAAGAAAGTTATAAGGGTATAACTGGCCTTGACTATCTGAAAATTTATTAACAAATATAATAAACATTAAAATAGACACGTCTTTCTTTAAACTAACCTCTAAAAACGTCTTCAAAGAAAACTGATTAATACCACCAACTGAAAGGCCTTGAAAATTCTGAGCATTTTGTAGAATTAGTAACACTGTTTTCTTGCTTGAAATCTCTCTTAAATTATACCAATTACTACAATAGATCGCCTCTTCAAATTCCTCGTTCTTTTTAATGATGCATTCTGCGCAAAATGAAGAAACAAATGCTTGGATTAAGGCCAGAATTACGATTATGTAATCATTCGTTCTCACATGCTAAAAATTATGTGTTGAGCATTTAAAAAAATATGAATCAAGTCAATGGTACCGTCATTATATTCATAATCGAAAAACAAAGGATGCCGCACACAGTTCCATTCATTACCAAGATGTGAGCTTTGTACAAACTTCGTACACGTCTCATTAGGGCCAGTGCATCGATGTGTACTTTTACAATAAATTTTAATAAAACCATCTGTTTTTCCTCAGTATCAAACGCTGATGATTTATCTCCAACCAGACGGACGCTCCGCTTACATATTTCAAATCTCGACATTATGAACAGGCAAAACAAATAGAATTGACTTTCACATGCTAAATAAGTAATGGACATAAAAAAAATGAGTAAAACATTAAAAATATAATTGAACTCATATGCAGGGTGACTTCGGTTGCTGAAAATAAATTTTTCAGACAAATAATGATAAATAGTTAATATGGAGATATGTTTAGAAGTCTAGCACACTTACTCAAGCCAAGGTAGTGATATGTTTAGGGGTAGAAAATATTCTCCAAGGAATATTGGCAAGGCAGAATATGCGGAAAGGACGACGCCCATAAACAAGAAGGCTCGTTTCATGAAATTTCTGAAAATAAACATGGTCAGTCAACTGCTTCCCACCAGTCTTACTACACTTTACCTAATCAGCTTGTTGTACTTCTTGTCCACTTCTTCGCAAAGTTCTTGCTCTCTCCCGTGTGCCTTTGCTGTAGTGATTGCATAATCAGTCATTTCAAAGAAACTACAGGAACAGACCCTTAACTGTACCAATCGTTGAACAGTCTTTAAAAATAATAAAAGTCAAATATACTATGGTTATTCAAAATTTATAAATGACTAATTACGGTTCAGTTCATAAATATGTGCTTGATTATTTTCTAAAATTTGAAAATTTTGTATTTTTTTATTAAATGGTTTTTTGGATCTCTTAATTAACTTTAGGGAATTTAAAATATGGAAAAAAATGAATCTAGTGTTCTAAAATTGTGTCTAAGTAATTTTTACTCACAATAAATGCTGATAAAATGCCTGTGCAAAATGAAACCCAAACATTTGCATCACTTTCTCTAAACAATGGAATAATAGCAAAAACTATCGCACAAATCGCCATTAATAAAATTTTTAAATGAATTCCGTGTTTCACAAGGGAATTTGGACAAATAATTATAGAAAATATATGCAACGACACAGTGAAATGATCGCCCCAAGTTATGTGAGAAGCCCGAAGGTAGTTCCGTAAGGTGATTTGACTCATCCTGAGACTAAGAATGTAACTAAGTTGCACTGTGAACGTTTACCGTCTTTAAATTGATATAAGTTTGTTAAATATTAACGAAATCCACAACTAGCCGTGTTTTTTCTCAACAGCTGGATATTTTTCCTTAATAAAGCACTTTCCCGGGGTGAATTTTGCAAAATAATTGAAGGCTTTGCTCAGGAACATGTAATTGTACTACTAAACAAAACAAAAGTATATGAAATTGAATACGGATGGACTACCTACTTGCCTGGAGGTTTATCGATCTTATGAATATGATTTCATAATTCTGATATTTTCAGTTTCTTTTTATTCCCTTGTAAAATAGCATAAAAATAAAATAAAAGTATTGTTATGTATTTGGAAAAAAATACACCTACTTCATAAAGTAGCTTTATATAAATGGCAGCTCTATATGAACATTCCATTCGTGTTTAGTAAAATAGAAAAACTTATATGAAAAGGTGTTGGTTTGCATTGTTACAATTTTAAGAGATTAGAATATAAGGATTTTTCTAAAAGCTCATATTGCTGAGAGACATGTTACTATAAAATTTTAACAGAATCTTGCTTTTGTATCTGAATTATAGCAACATTTGTCTCTTTACTGGGTGTTTTAAACAAAAGGTACTAAAATTTCTAACAAACAAAGCTTAACAAAGAAAATTTTAATGAAAATCATGCATATTAACTTTTTCTAACGACACGAGTTCTAAAAGACAACCAATGTCACAAAAATGGAATCAATTTTAAGATATAATGAATATAGGCAACTTTAATAAGGCAAATTAATTTGAATTCTATAAAAACTGGTTCGTCGAAAACATTAATAACATAGAGGTAATCCGAAGATAGGATTCGGATCTTTAAACTGTAGTATTAATTATACTTTGAATTTGCTTTACTTATTAAGCACATAAAAATGGTTCCGAGTTAGAGTTAAAAATAAATACTGGTTTCATCAAATATAAAAATAATAAGAATATCACCGAAAGTAGCCTGAATATAAGGAAAAAAATGTGGATAAACTCATAATTGAGATTCCAAACTTACTAATAATAATAAAATAATCTTCAAAGGAGTGTTTAGAAGTCGTTGGGTAGTTTCGCAAAGCTTAAGATTGCTGTGGTATAATACGTGCTATCATTTGGTTAAGTATTGTGTTTAACGACATATAACTAAGATAATAATTAACGATGACTATAAAATCTTTATTTATGGAAGTAACAATTTTTTGTTTTATTCAAATATAGCGTATTATTTATGACACAAGATTTAAACGAGTGTGTCTACTCAAATACTATCGGATGCAGGATAGTACAAAAAAATATAAAAAAACCAAAAGCTTTTAAAAAGTATGTAAATAAAAGAAATAAATAAAACACCTAACGAAAGATACTTCCTTGCTACAATTTCCTGAAAAAACAACCATAATTTTTTTTCTTCTATTTGACGTAACGAACATCATTTTAAATTTTAAACTTCTTGTATACATAAAAGACATTCCCTCAAGGTCTTGGAAGTTCATCGTTCATTTTTACTTCATACGTAGACCTCCACTAGATTGCGTAATAAGCAAAATTATGTGACACTCCCTGAGAATTGCGTCAATAAGAAAGTAATCTTCGTCTGCCCTGTTTAAGTATCTGAAAAGCGGTGGAAGTTTCTTCCGGTAGTCGCTCGCAGTAAATGAGGAAAAATCACCTCGAGTCCCATAAAAACCGGGAATATTCGAAAAGGAACAAAGTGCGGGGCACCAGGCCTATTTGCAAGGTGCCGCACCTCGAAGCCTTTTCTGGGGCCCACTTTGCTAGAATTATTATATGCTTGCAGCGGGAGTTTTAGTCCACCCAGGTGTAGCCTGAACTAACGTAAATCCTACACCTCAGGACTCATTCTATCCAAGCCGCCGAAATTAAATTGTCGTCTAAGGAAGAGGTGTAAAATTGGCGCGAGGACGACGCATGAGGAACAATGTACGAAATTAAATTACCACTAGATTTGTAGCTGTGTGTGCCATAGGAATACCTGTGGGCGTGGGGAAAGTAGACGTCTCTGTCACGGTGCCTAGTCAGGACAGGAATATGGAATAGGAGTCTTTGTCCCGGGCCAGACAGTCAACTTTACGGACTCCTCTAAGGCCAAGCAAGACGCTAGAACCGGGCCCGAGGTCCTTAAAGCTGAATATAAATGAGGAAGGTACACGCCCTACTTAACGACGCTCCCTACGCGTATTTATGAGCATGTCCTTGGTTGTTGCACACCAAAAGCCCTTTGCTCTCTTCGCGTGCAGTGATGTGGTGAAATCCAGACCGCTTTCCTAAGAGTATGTGGTGAATTTCTCCGGTGAGTTCTCTGTGCAGAAAAGTTCAAGTTCTTAAAAAGCGTACGGGCAGTGCTTCCTGATGCCACGTATTTGCAGCATTTACTCTCAAACGAAAACTGTGGAAGTAATTTCTGAAACGTACATTGTCTTTAAACATTCCGAGATTGTGCATTTTTCCAGCAAAAGAAGAAATTACTTGTCTTTAACGATTTATTATATTCAGAAAAGTCCAAAATCTTCGAATGTTTTCTTAATTTAAGTTAAAATTATGTAAAATATTTTCGAATTTGCTGAATACGTCATTCAGGACATTCATTAATTTATTTTATAAACAAACTCCAAATTTATTGTTTTTCTTTCCAATATATGCAGAGGTTTTGGCATCATTGACATCGCAAATACTTTGTTCATTTTATTCATATTCAAAAATGAAAAATTTCATTTAAAGTTAGTGCCGAGAAAATCTTAGCTGAGTTTTTGTAACAGGTCATAATTTTTGTTATTTAAAAAAACCTTCCGTACCATTTCCAAGGAAAAGAAGTTTCTTTCCCGGAATCAAATTATGATCAAAGAATTTTAAGTACTTTGAAAATTCTTTATAAAACTGAGTTCTATGTCGGACATGCACATAACTCACATAACGTGGAAACTACTTGTATCGCCTATACGAGGCTTTTGATAATGTTTAACTTAATGTACGAGGAGTGATTTCGGACATGTTTTATCCCGGCAGGTCATATGAAGCATACCGTGGCTTGTATCGTATAAAACACACGGCACAAGTAACAATATATGACAAACGTAACTTCACATCTGACACATGGCATTTAGGATACATATTTTTTTAAACGCAAAATTGCATTAAAATCTTTTCAGTGTTTTAAACGTGAATGAAAAAGAAATAGACAACCTTTCACTTTTACAGATTAGTATAAATAATTATTCAGGAAGCTATAAAAATCTAAGATGCATTTTTTTAAAATCGTCTAAGAAATATTAGAATAAGCTTAATTTTAATAAAAAGGTGTACATAAAAACGAGTATAGAATGCAGGAAATTCATAGTTTTCCTACGTAATGATAGGCTACATCGCTACACGCAAGGATTTATTCTTTATATGTTACCATGCGAACTCCCAATGTTGCAACCTGATTTTATATTCCACCTCAGCGTCAAGAGGAGACCTACCACTCAAGGTGTAGCAAGAACCTAATTTCTGCATTCGACCATACTTTCAGTTTTTAGTACGAAATGTTTGTTGGTACTTTTATCCTTGCTATAAGTCATTTCAATAGTCCGCAATTTGACATTTATTTCAGCAGTCATGTTTGCATGTTTTGTTTACATACCAAAGGTAGCAGAGCCTCAAATATTTGCTCTTTGACTTTGTGCGGACCACAAGGTCTGTCTTAAATCAATACGTGTTCAAATAAGCATCAGCGAGTACGGTTGATTAAGGAGAAAATAAGGCCTCTTGTTCGGAGGCTTTGGATTGGATTGCCCGGCATTCAACTATACTGCTTGAATTTTGTGCATCCTAGCTATAGCTCGACCTTGTCAGGCTAATCCATTAAAGCCTTTAACCGGGAAAATAAATACATCCGGAGCGTGGAATGCAATAAAGCACTCTGTATTTTTATTCTGGTACATTGTATGGAGCTCGGTTTGTAAGACAATGCCACATTTAATCCTTTCTGCCTTGGCAGACCAATGCATATAAACAGATACGTATTTTGTGCAGTGCCGCGTATTACCAACGTTCCAGACTTCTTTCTAGAAATCCTGATTTGACCTCACAGTAGACAACAGTAGAAGAATGCATAACATCATACATTGCCCCAGTCACCGTCTCTGGATTTATCACGTGACGGTCGGATGTAACGCACGTCCTGGCAAATGTGCGATTTAATTTATTTTAAAATGCGATGAAACGCAATTAGTCGTCATTGTGTGCCACTCTCATTTCAATAATTCTATTGACTTATGCATGCCTCTATGCCGTGTACAGAGCGATCGCGGTTTTCGCAAATATTTACATATTTCGAAAATATGCAAATTGGTCGATGCTGGGTGTAGTTGCTATTGCATGTAGAAAAGTTTCGAGTACTGCGAATGGAACGTTTTTCTAGTGTTTGGAAATATTTTTATAAAACTCATTTTGCATGCTAAAGCTGCTTTCTGGAAGTTTATTGAATATGCATAAGTAAGGCCTTCCTTTAGGCACATATTTGGCTCATTCTAAACTCAAGTAACGATACCAAGCTTTAAATATACTTAGTATACACACTCTAAATTCTTTTAGTAAATACGTTTGCGCATGTTTGTAGAGAGCAGACTCTTTAATAGTTGTTGCTTAAGAGGATGAATTTGTGAAAGTTAATGGGAATTTCTCCCTAGAAAAGTTAAAGTATCAAGAATACCTCGAATTTTTTGTCACAAAGAGTTGAATCTCTGTTAAAAAGGATAAACGTCGTTTGAAAAAAAATGTATTAAATCTTCATTTCATGTCACGTAAAAACTTTTAACACCGTCTGAAAAAAAGGTATACAAAATGATCATTCAAAATTCGACCTTATAATGGACCGTTTTATAAATGTATTGGAAATAAGTACACAGGAAATTTAGACTGCGAACAAAAAGTAATTTTACCATTATTTTATATTTAAAAAATATCTATTTGCGGTAAAATTGTTCATCAGTCAGATGTCCAGACAATAGAACTAGTTAAAGTATTGTTTGAAATACCTATTGCTTACCGAAACAATATCCTTTCACGCTTGTTGTTCGAAAACGTGACAAGAAGAAGCTCCAGGTAATCAAAACCATGCACAGATTCAAGTTGGTTCATCATAAATTTAGAAATTCTCCTTTAAAATTTTTATTTTGTACAGATGACGCACATTTTTTATATTATAATATTCTGTTGTTTCAAAGCTATGAAATTTATTTCATTGAAATTAGAAGAAAAAGAACTTTTGGCATAATTCAAAAGCTATTAATTTTTCCAATAATGCATATTTCTATCTCACGCGCAGAACTCATTAGAATTAAAATGTATTTCCAAAAACAGGATGCAACCATACTTAGCATATAACTTGAGTTGGTGAAATATAATTAAGTGTAGAAATATGTACATTCTACAGCTTTTACGAAGATAAATTACCTTTGAGACCCGTTTCGAAATGCACACGTATGTTTATGCATGGGCACATGCACAGCAACAGATATTATTAGCTCTACGTGACTCTTACATGCCCATTAACTTGATATTTCTTGACTCTATCGTCAAGAGTGCTTTAATAAATCATTTAGGGTCCAAGAAATACTCTGTCTTAATTATAGAAGGATACATGTTCATACATTTCTGATATACATACTAAGAACACCTTGTTGTACTATAGATGTTTTAAAGACATGTGTGCTCTACCGAATTTTTCCTAGAGACAAAGGGTGTTGTACTGAAGTTTTAAAAATGTTCTGTAAACCACATTTGACTTGAGCATCAACGAGATGTGAAATCATTGAATTTTCATAAGAATCTAAGAATCCATGTATACGCAAGGGAATCCAGTCCGCTGCACAGATATTGGGTAACGTCTTCGACAGCTTTCATCTAATGTGATTCAATTTTTTACCCAGTGAAACGGGTTTTCTCCACATTGAGCGAATGGTGCGGACGTCTCCTTCTGACAAGATCAATATATCCCTTCATTGAACCGAGAAGTTTTGAAGGGTTTTGTTGAATGGTTTATAGGATTTCTTAGCAAATATGAACAATGTGAATATTTCCTGTAATTTTTCCATGTAATAAGTAAATTTTGGACTGATCTGACACCCCCATCGGATAGTTCCATTTGGATTACTTTTTGTTTGGGAAAATTACACATCCGGGAAGTATTTATTTTTAACACGACATCTTCCCGAAGGTAGGAAATAAAAAATCGCCCAAAACCCGGAAAGTGATGATAGCATTCAAACAGTTGGTAAACTGCATACATATGGTTCTGAAGTGGGCGATGTTTTCGCACAGAAGTAAACCGTTTGCCCAAAGCAAATGTGGACAAAGTCCACTTGAAGGTCCTTCCATCCCAGAGGTATATTGCCGCACCGAGAGGAAAGTTTTACAATCGACAGATCGTAAAATGTACACCGGACTTCGAAGGTAAATTTACCGACCCACCTACGAGGATGGATATGCAAGCTAGTAGTCGATAAATTTGCAATGCAACACGTAAATCGTTCGAGGAAGGACATAGCAACGTGTGGAACGCTTTCAAGAGGCAATTTCCTAACTAAATCCCAGTCAGGGAAGCAATTCTGTCGCTCACAGTAGAGGGATACAGGTGAGATAAAAATCTTGAGTATATTGAACGCCCGGTATATTGTCCTTAAAGCTGCATCTTTGCAACCCAGCACAAAAGTGAGCTGCAACACGAGCCCTTTGCCGTTGCAAATTAATTCAACAATTATTAGAAAATACGAAATAGACGTAACCAGTCAAGACCGCATACTATATTAATTCTACTTCTGAACGGGAGATGGAGACACTTGTGGTGATGCAGGGTCTCGACGTATTCTGGAAATTGAGTTTCTCACAAAATGCAAACACATTTAAGCTTTCGCTGGCAATAGAGAAAACAAAGGGATTTTCTTCTGCTCCGTAAACATCCTGTCGGGCAGAACTTGCTCCTTCGGATAATGAACGAGAGTTTGGAGGAGGAAATTAATTAAACTAACTTCTCAAAGCAGGGCTCCTGCGAACAGGGAACTCTAGACCAAGGGAGTCCATGTGTGTTACAATTTGGAAATGTAAGGCTTTCAGTTCAAGTGATTGTTCTGTAAGTACCTTCAATGTAGGTGCAAATAAGCCTTGAAAAAAACATAGGTTTTCAAAATGTTAACAATAGGGATATTAATGACGTCCTTTTCAAAGCCTATTCATCTTAAATAATCTAAACACCATTGCAAAACTTCTTGTTTTTATTTGAAATATAAAATACGTCTTCAGGGGAATTCGTTGAAATTCACTTATTCTTAATGTGGTTGTTTGAAATTTTTAAAAAATTTAGGCAGAGTATTTTTCTCGACATTCGAAATTCAAAACAGTCTAAGATTATACCACATAAAGCTAAATTAAAAAATGCATCAACTTATTTCATTGCTACGGATCTTGTTTTACGTAGGACTAAAACATGCTTCAATCAATAAAATTTTAAATAGTTAATTTCAGAGAAAACAAGTGCTTGGTGATCGTTACGTAGTGGTGTTGTGTATATAATATTAATTTTTTTATAGAAAATTCCATGGATTAAAACATTTTAGCTACTTCCCTTTTGTATGGAACAAATATTTGCAAAAAACATATTTTTATATTTTAATGTGTCCCAAAATTTGAAGAAATTTTTCGAAAAAACTCCTATTGATTTTTTTTTTTTTTATAAACTAAAGATAAAATATTATCTATATATTTTGACTGTAGAATAAAAAAAATAGCATATAGGTTATGTGCTGATACGTAAAAATATTCAAAAGAAAACTTTTGTTCGTGTGCATTTTTTATACATAAAGTAGTATTATTTTCAAATCGTAAGTGATTTTAAGAATAATGCAGCATAAATACAGGATCAAAAATGTTTAAAAGGTAGCACATTGAATAAATATTTAGAACCCCTGAACCCTGCAATTCTTTTAATATGACTTTTATGGTATAAGTAAACAATTATTTTATGTAAATGATTTTAACATCCAAAAGTTCAATTGTTTGACCGGCTTTTGTGGAAAGCAGTTTATCTTTTCTCAAAAATTAGCAGTACCAGTGAATTATTGTGATAATTTTAAAATATCCAAAGGCATATATTTCAACTAAGTTTACATGGGTGTCTTGAAAAATGCCAAATTTCCGAACAGCTCACGGGAAACTACTGCGGAACCAATGTACAGACGAATATATATACAATATAGTTCGCTGAGATACCGATAAGTCTTCAGGTAAAGCGAGTAGAGGATTTTAGGATATTGCAAAGGTGCTGTTACGACACAGCTTGCACATTATAGAGGGAGTGTGAAAGGATAGTTAACATAAATATAATTATTTGCTTATGCTCCATGTGGTTTCTGTTTAATGCATAGGGTTATATTTGTTACAGCACAGTAGTTCACGACTAGAGAATTTTTACTTTGTGAAAGTTTAATGTTTGTTGCTACTTCAGTATTAAGCTATAAAAGGGAGCATAAAAATTTCATGTTCCTTGTAGTATTACGAATTTATAGAGCAATCGCTGAGTTCATCCCTCAAAGAAACTGCAAACCCGCTGCGTAATTTGAAAAAGTAATGTTCTCTGAGCCAGTGGCTGCATGGAACTCATTTTTAAAATTCAATTTGAAGACACTTAACTGAATGACTTCTTCAAACTACTGTTCTTCCGCCTGAGCTCCCAAGGAATTGCCTTCTTGAGAACTTTTCCTGTTTTGAAATTATAACCCTGCAAAATGCTTACAATTGTTTGGACGACGTTACCCCGATTGTGGGTGCTTTAGCGACCTCGAATAAAAACAAGAATAATTCAAAAAGTTTTTATTCATTTTCATTTCAAATTTAAAGGTGAAATAAATTTCAGCATCAATCTAACACTGCCGGGCGACTGACCGCCGTGGTACAGCTGTAATGTGGCTCATTACCATAAGGACGGGCGCCGGATTCGCACACATTTTGCAATTTAATTACAAATTTCGAAATCATTTTCACAAAATTTTCTTTTTCTTCATTGAAAGTTTTTCATATTTATTTCCTCTCACGTAGCTCCCGGGCCTTTCTCAATATTAAGTAGATCCCGCTCCGTCGTAAAGTCGTGTTGACCATTAAAACGCAGTACGTGCTTCCGACTTGAAATGCCGTCGAAATAAAGGTGGCCTTTGCCTGGTCTGGCTGCTTGGCACTTTTGTTTTACCATGAAAAGATGCTGGATTATTTTCCGTTTCATTTCGGGAAAACGTTTATAAAGTTTTCCGGTGAAATTTCCATTAAAAAGTTTCTAACTTTGTGGCTTAATTTGAAATAAATTTCTGTGTGTATTTTGGCTACTTCTGAATAAAAAATGGAGCTCATTAGTTCTATTTGAAGAAGCGAGTTACAGAGTCAATGCAATATTAAATGAATGTCGCTGACCTAATTAGAAAAGATACATATTAATTAAAATAAATCTCACTGCGTAAATGTCCTTACTTTTTAAGATATTATATTTCAATATACTTTTTATTCATATTAGCTTATGTGAAGTTAACCTTCACAAACCCATCCAATAGGTCTGGCGCTAAAGTGCTAGTAAGCAACAGACAGATTAACGGGTAGATAGGTACAGATTCTATGACTGGTTTACTGACGTAAGGAGTATAAATTCTAAAGATATATCCAGTGCATGTTTTATTCCATAGATACCCACCCACTATAAGAGAAAAAGAAAAATAGTGTTTTCTTCGTTGGACAAAATAACAACGTTAAACATCACTCGTCTATTCACAACGACTAACAACAACGAACATTAAATTGTTTCATCGCACTGCCAAAACTCAATAAATATTAAATTGCATAACGGCGGATTGTAATTGTTAAACGCTTTAATTAATTAAGTATGTTTCATTATACTATTAGAACTACAACAAAATTTAATTCCATTAAAATCACAACCTCAATTCGTTGAAATTATAATTGATAATTGATGTTCTCAATTCTTTAATAGAAGACTTGTAATAGTATTTTATAATTTAATTTTCAATATCAGAAATTACAATTAATAATTGATTTAAAGCATTGCTTCTTGAGAATTTCAAAAGTACTTCATAGTAAAATATTTCGTTTAATGTTTTATTTGAATAGCATAAAACTGTAAGACATAATTAAAGCCTTTTGTTACTTGAGAACGAACGAACGAAATCGAACCTTTTCTTGGAATCCAAATCCCAAAATAATGTCTTTAAATTATGTCATAGTTCTAAATGCTCAATGTTTTTGAAACGTTCGTTTTTACTTATTTTGTAGCTGGAAGGAAAACAGATAAGAGTTTTAATGAAGTATTTTTTTTTTAATGCTCGGAAAATATACTAACAATAAATCATGAACTAATGACGCAAACATTTTGTATGAGATTTCCAAAAAGTTTATATACTCCATCCGTATCCACTTCTCCCAACACAATATTTGCGTAAAAGTGCCACTTAGTCCATATCAGACATTTTCCATAAAAAGCTACCAGGAAACGTGCTCTACGAAGCACAGATTGATAACCTTTGAAATATGCTGTTTTTCAGTCAGGGTGACTCCTATCAGTAGATGAATAATAATCATCTCGTCCAGTGGTCCAGGCAACATATTGCCATCATCATCTTTCTGACATTTTCTGAATAGGGTGCGCTCGTTGGAGTCTATCAAATTTAATTAAATAAATCAGGGGATTCCAGGGTATTCCGAGCGGGGTTCTGTCACCGTGTGCCTTTTGAATCTGCCTTAATGCCTTTCAGGTCGGATATGTGTGGAACTGATCGAACCTTTTTTTTTTACTTTGAATCCGTCCCAAGTTTTGCATCCTGTGGCTATGGGCAAAGTCTCGTTAAGAAAGTTTTGAAATACAAAGAAGGTTAAGCATGGTTAGAGTGATCGACTTAAGTATACATAAAAATCAATAAGAATTCTGACGTAGTGTGCCGTAGGCTCAAAGGTTTCTTCCTTACTTGATTTATAACTTTGTCGGATGGTACCGTCCGATACCCATACTAATGCAAGCATACGACTCGGAAGATTTGTTAAATTTTCCTGTGGGAGCATAAACTAGCAGTGGAATAAGGAATAAGAAAAGAAATTGCAATTGACCAAAAGGGAATAGGATTGCTTTAGGGATTTTCGTAATTAATGCCCCCATTAAATCTAATTGCCGTCGTAACGCTGTTGTGGCAAACTTTCCAACTGTGGCCGCATTGGTGTTCGATTGGCTCCTTCCCCTATCCGCCCCGGTAGACGATAAGACGGTACAAAGATACAAGGTGAGCGATTGGATTTCTTGGGCAGCCCTAATTAAATTTCCAAGAAACAGGGGAAAAGTTGTCTAATGAAGTTACCTTCTGAACTATCTAAGTCCGATGATTGCTTCGCCTGGTTCGGCGCGTTCACGTCCGCTTTCGAAGGATCGGTCTGTACGCTAACAAACTGCTGTCAGTGCAATTACTCCGGTGCTTAATTAATTATTCTCGCTTTCAGCACACGCCGACAGTAATTCGTTGAATTCGTGTGCCCTTTCAGAAGGATTCAAGGCGACCAAAAGCAATTTGGCCACTACAAAATGGAAATCGGCAACACTGAGTTATATTGATCGCCAGAGAATTTTTAACAAATCCCATTAAAGAATCAGGTGCCCGAAGTCCGCTGATTACTTTCTTAATTCCTTGAAAAAAGAAAGATTTTAAAAATCCAAATTAAAATCGTCTCTCTTTTAATGTAAAGAAAACTCAAGTTGAATTATTTGTCTATTTAATTGTCTGCAAGTATAAGTCCCTTTTGGCACTTTATCCAACGCCAGAAAAATAAAAATCTATATAAATCCTCCAAAGTTAAATTTGAAAGTTCTAAAATGTCCGCTTACATTTTACATATATAAGTAAATTGATGTTTGGAAACAATTCTAAACGAGTTCTGTTTGAAGATATTTCATTTTAAATTTACTCAAAATCAAGTTAAATAATTTTAGCATTCATTTCTGCGGTATATCTGAAGTATGTACTTCAGAATTTTTAAATTCTATCTGTTATTAGTCCTTAAACAATAAATAAGTTACTAAAAATTAAAACTTGAGTTCTTTGGGGATTAAATATACTAATAAAGAAAAGAAGTCTGTTTGTAAGCTTATTCGGAATAATCTTAAAAGTAGTGAAAATATTTTACAAATGATACCCTTCGAAATAGCACTAGTATATAATCACACTTTTTTAAGAAACAAAGCAAGCAGTTATTAATAAAATAATTAATCGAAAAAATATTCATTCTGAAACATTAAACTGCTAATGCTGGTTTAAATATTAAAAATGTATTGAAAGTAGGGTATTTCATTTTCGATTTGATTTTGAAGTTTTGTTCGGAGCAATAAGTTGAGGAATGTAATTGGACGATGTATGGTGCATTTATGTTTGGTACAATTTAAAGTGAAGGATAATAATGATAATGGTACATAATATCTTTATTTCCTCATTTCTCTGAAATAGACAGTATTAAAAATTCGCTAAAGAGCATAAATGAACGGAAAGAGAAATCTCACGAAGAACATAATCCCATAGTTCTGGCTAATCGGCCAGTGGTCAGCTAATTATCTGGTAAAGTAGTGAACGGTCAGGCGGTCACGTGGTCAATAGCCAACTGAATGCCTTCGATAGAATAATCAAATAACCAAACATACTTAAATATCTGCAGTAGCATTTATGATGAAATTATTAATCAATTTCTACAAAATTGTTACCCGTGACTTTATTTGGTTTAAGACATGCACGGATTTGAACTCACGGGTACCGGGAAATTATTCGTAAATTTGTTAAATTTTCTATTACAAACTATGAAAGTACAATTTGATAGTATTAAAAAAACTTTTAATTTTTCATTTTTAACATAAACTACAAGTGACTTTTGGGATACGGATACATGTCTAAACGATATTAATAGTTTATTTTTCGGAAGTTGAACGGAAATTGCAATGTTTTACTATCCCCAAAAGATTGAAAATTCCTTTGGGATAAGGACATTTAAATTTTCCAGTTTTGCATTACTAAGTTAAGACGAAGATGAGCACACCATTCTTCGAGCGACAGAACGTGATTCGAAATGCAGCTACAATAAGAAGAATAAGAAGTAAACGATTCCGACAGCAGCTCCGTCCATAATTGCCCTTTTCCAGATGAGGAGCATTAATTCCTGAGTGCACGTTGCTTTGATTTTATATTCAAAGAGGATTTTGTCGTTTCAGAAGAGGCAAATCGTGATCTGAATTAGCCGCACCATTTATCATAATGTTTTCGGGACAACTCCATTGAGTTGTTCTTATTGTACTTCGTGTCTACCAGCAGAAAAAGGACCGCTGGCAGGAAGTCTGGCGGGATAGCAGACAAAAGAATGTCCCAATTTAGACTGAATACTAACTACTGAGAATCTAAACCAAGCGTATAAACAAATTTTGCATAAAATTTTGAGTTTATACATCTTATAAAATAAATACAATCCAGGAAGGTGACTTGGAACATTAGATATATATGGAGCTTGTATATTGACTTAGAATATCAAAATTTTTCTTACGAACGTAAACAAAAAAGAAATATTTTCTAACTATACTATCCTGTCCTAAATTTTCACTTTGTATAGTATAAGCACAAACAAATTATTCTCAAAATATTTAATTGAGTACGAACTAGATTATGACCTGTTTCAAATTACAAAAATAGAGCTAAGGTTAATTCAAACTGAAAATTTAAAGAAAATCGATTTTCTTGCAGGTAAAACCTTTCCCTAGTAGTAAAGTATAATCGCTTTTTAAAAATTGAGTGTTCTGTACATTTGTTTTCTTTTAAACAATTGAATTTATTTCTCCTCCTCTTCCGGTTCAAAGTAAAATCATAAAATTTAAATCTCAAAATTCTATTAAAATTGTTTAAAAATTCACAAATAAATCTTTTTAGAATTATTCCATGGCTTGTCTGATTCTGCTATTCTGCTATTATAAAATAACTTTTCAAATTAATGCTCGCACAAATACTCTATGGAGAGTCAATTCGATTTTTGATGACTTTTAGATGAAAGAAGTCAAATTATAAAGGATCAAATCGTAAAATGGAAAGCAGTTGGGTTTTAATATATTAAGGACTTAAAATTTAATACATTCTAAAGGAGTGAGCGCTATTAATTGCTTTCTCAGATCTAGAACCTTCCTCGATATTAAAATGCTCTGAACAGAGTTTGCTGTAAAGAAACAACGTTTTTAAAAGGGGTGATTTATTTCGGTTTACTCTTTGAAATTTTCCCTCTCAAAATTCGGCGTTTAAAATATTTGTAATTGGTAAAATTCAGAAGGTGAGGCGTCTCTAATCATCTGGTTGCCAACAAGAAACAACGGGAACAAAATAATATTTTACTTTTAAGAATTACCGACGTTACGTTTATTTTATTTTATTTTTTGTTTATATTTCATCAGCTAAAAAACATCAACTGGCCAATTAAGACTTCAATAAATAGAAAAACAGATTTTACGTTTCACTAGAAAATTTCGATAATATTTATAAAGAGACTCGATAATATTTATAAAGAGAAAATTCTTATCTTTTATCTAAAGATGAAACAATATGAGGTTGGGAAATTCGTTGATATTTTTGAGCTATTTTTTCTCGTGAAAAAAATTCTATATTTAGACTTTGCCAACGATATTTAACACTCGAAGAAAAGTCAGTAAATGTAAAGAGTTTGTAACAGATTTTCAAATTGACTTCACATATTCTTGGTATGTCTACTTTTTGTGTAGGCATTTGAAATATTTTAGAAAAGGACGCAATTGTGAGATACTAAAAATATTATTCTTTTTTAAGGGCACAGAAGCTTTGATGCGCAAATCCCTTTGTTGTGCTTTTCTCCTATGATGTATTTTGATATCTTGAAGTATATTTTCTAAATAAATGGGCTATGACGAACATTGATACCTAGATGAAATGTAAAATAATCATTCTAGCATGCTTAAAGTTTGATGATACGTAATATGAGAAAATTTGATAGGAATCCCTGACATTTTTATTAATTCCTATCGTATTCTAACAATTCCTCATCGCCTTTTCTATTCTTATATTCCAGGGAATCAACGGAATTGGCTGTGTGTGTGCATAGGTGTGTCTATACGCATATATTCGTTGCGTTACTTAAGTGCTTCAGCTCCTATTGTTCTCAGTCGACTATGGAGGGAACTAATTGGTTCAGCTTTTTTTTCGTGAAGGTGTGAGCGCATGGGTATCCCTTCTAATTTTTATCATCTCAGATAAAAGCCTCCTTTTGGGAGGCTTAATGGAAGCCACTTAATTTCCGGGCTATCGGCAATCGACTTCCATTACCAAGGCAAAAGTCCATAACCCCCGGCCACCATTTCCCTGATTCGTGTATGATATTGACAGAGCTTCCCCTAAAGCTTATTCGATGATTTATGTAATACCTTTAACACGTCATTAAATGAACATTATCCAAAGGGGCTCCTCAGAATCATGGAAAATAATGCCGCCTTAAAGCCAAAGCTAGATTGCTCATGCAGCAACAAAGTCAAGCGATACCTGTGAGACAGATAACGTAAAAAAATAAAATGATCATCAGCAGGTGACGTTACTAATTTGTTGTGTTAAAGTTAGCTAAGGTAAATATACCCTTGTGGAAGGGTCTACGTAACAAGCAAGATTTTGGTGGATATTTACTTTTGCTTAAATCTTTAAGTAGGCGTTAAAACATCTTAAAATTCCCAATAGATAATTTGGAAAAATTAGAACTAGTATAAGTTATTTGTAATCAAATCCACTTTAGAGAATACAAATTTTTTTATCTTATTATATCTTCTAAAATGCAGTCAACGTGCCGATATCAATCAAAATAAAAAAGATGGAAGGCTTACTCATTTAAAGTTACGTATTTTAAAGGGCATTGCACTTTTTCTTAAGAAAGAAATTGACCTTAAATTTGTCACGGTTGTTGAAGTCCTTTGCACGCATCTATTCCTAGTGGAAAATTTTTTTTTTTTAATATTGTACCTGCATAGAACCCTCGAGGCACAAGTCTGTCCCACACTTGGCCGGTTTTTTTAAAAAAAATATTATTTTAGTGTATGGAACTATATTCTAGGAGTTTTTTGTACGGAAAACAACATCTTTGAGCTCAATTCCTGCTTATATTATTCTGGGTAAGAAGAGAGAATAAAATTTATAATAATAACTAGATAAATCTTGCTGTTGCCAAAATGAAAATATGTAAAATTGTTGTCACGAAATTCGTTTAAAGGGTCAAATCACGGTTAAAGCTTTGAATACTCATTCCATTTTTAGAAGGAATAGACTTTCAAGAATAGCCCATACAAATTTGACAACGAAGGCCATACAACGTTTACTTAAATTTTACTCGAGTTCTGCTTGAGACATTTAAATTTATGCAATTAACCAGTGGGATTTAGTTTAACACAACGCCACACACACACTTACCTATCGTTAACAACAGACATAATTTCTACTTTAAAGTTTTATAACAAATTTAAAGAAATAGGAAGAAAGAAAATTTTTAAGGTGAAAGTAATTTGATCATGAATTCGTGATCTTACTAAATTTTTTAACATGCAAAAATGTAATGCAATTATCACAACACGGTTCTGAAGCTTCTTAAATTAATGGTTTTTAATAATTTAGGAATAATTGGCCCTAGAGTCACTTCTATTTAAAACAGTATAACATTTTGCACCGCCAAGTGTCCGGAAGAAATTCAAAAAATGTCTCCCCAAAGATGAGTTAATTTTGTCTGAAAAATTTCCCCTTATAATTTTTTTAAATGAAATATTTACATCTCGCGATAGCGTCTTGTACTACCGGCGATAATTTACATTTAGGAGTGTACTCACGCAAAGTGGAGATGCCAATTATGGTGAATTATGTAGGTCCATTATTTATTAAATTATTTATGCTACGGTTACGAGAAGTGACAGGAAAAAATTTGTCTCAGCCATGATCGACAGAATCATTGAACGAGTTTTCTTTTTAGCATAGTGTTCTTTCGGAAGATATTCTTCAAAATTTAAAAATCTCTAGATAACATTGTGGTTTCGAGTAACACATTCCCGGTTTGTTACTAGTAGATCACTTTATTGTCCTTCATTTATCATAAAAAGGTACTTCAGTTGAGTCTTCCGGAAGAGTCGCATCCAATTTCCGACGGTGGGACCTAATGGTACGGAACGACTCCTTCTAAAGACACTCCCTTAGTGGAAACAGTTGTGTTGGGGGAATTTATGGCCGAAACCATGAGATGGATCCCTGTTTTCGGTGTGAAAGTACATGGGTATAAAAATTGCAGATTGATGGCAAACGAAACTTCAATAGAATGTGGTACGAAAACACCCGACATGGAATGAAAATTCAATTTCAGGCGCATCCCTAACGCATTCGTTGAGGTTTTTATGAAGTGTGCTCATGCACTGATTTAGGACGTGCTTCTTCCGATGGCTTAAAGGACTGTATCATCTGATTTCTTCACCTCATTTCCTCTGAGTTGTCCTGTTGTCGTTTGTAAGGACGTGAGGAGGCTCAAACAAGAAAGCCCTAGAATCACAGTTTCGGATATCGTAATTTGAAGCAAAGTTAAATTTGTGGCTCTTTCCTCTGAGAATAAGCAAATCCGAGTTCCTATCCCAGACATAGTGCACTTATCGCCCAGCATCAAAATATAAATTAAACGACCCCAAGGACTTCCCAAAGTCCGAGATAAAATGTGGTAAGATTTTACATGCTTGGGCTTTGAACGGTTTCGAAAGGACCCGGCATTTTTGCATATCACTTCGTATGGGGCATCTGAGCGCTAAACTTCTGGAGTCCTGCCAAATTGGCACAACTCTACTGGAAATAAGATAAAACTTGAAATACTCGGAAATTCCATGGCTGGGTTAAAGCTGCATAAATGTTGCTGCCTGCCAGTGTCGTTTCGCTTTATACATTCGCAACTTTATTACGTTAACACTTGACGCGACCTTAAAATGGCTACCATTTTTTTCGGGCCAAATTACGGCTCACCCGGGGCCAAGGAGATATTTCAGGCAATATGAATGCCACGAACTATTCGATCTAGGACTCCCAGCTGAAAAATTCAAATTCTGGAGGATTTGGCTTTAGCTGGGTTCGCTGCAAATTTAAATCGCTCCAAGGACACTCACAAATAGTTGATAAGGTCAAAGGTTTTCGTATACTATTTTGAAAAATGTTCTTTTATTATTATTTTTGCATACAATCATTTCTATTGAATTATAAAACTTAAACTGAATAACTCTCGGCCATTATTATTTTAAAAAAGTACACAAAAATATGTTTTTTATAATCATTTATTCATTAATATATTTATTTTTGGCAAAACCAACTGGAAACCAGATTTCAATTAACCACTTTTCAGTCATATGGAACGACCAAAATTAAACTTTTAGGATTTGTAAGTATAATTATGTTTCAAAAAAATGATTAAATATTCATGACTAAATTCTGAGTTTAAGCATTAAAAACTCCTCAGTTCTACGTTTCTATCGTGTTTTACTGGTGATTATAAAAACGTATTCCATTGGAACAAATATTAAATTCTTTTAAAGACAACATTTATTTGTTAACATTGGTAAAATTATTCCAGTATTTTCAGTACTTCGGTACTCATACAGGAGTTCTTTGTTACTTTGGAAAATAAATTCTAAGGTGCAGGGAAATAATGCTTACAACTTTGCACGTTTTCTATGATTATAAATGCTTAAGCATTCATTCACATTTAATGTTTGCTTGTAAAATACCAAAAGGCTAAAATAAATACAAAACTAATAAATAGTTACTAAAACCGAATTGGTACAACTGGAAACGAGAATCTACTATATTTATATTTAAGCTTTCCAAGTTTTGCTTAGGTAAACTATGGATATCCGACGTTGTCCGACAAACCGGATAGAATATCGAAATCTACAGATTTTCCCCCAAAATAGAAATCGAGTAGTCATTTTAAAATAACTTAAATTACTAAAATATCTTTAAAGTTTCCAATTATTCAAATTAATTCAAATTACTTGACTTGAGGTCATTCTTAGGTTAAACAAAAACGATTATGAGGTCACACATATCGCACTACACAAGCTCCTGAAGTAACTCAAATGAATCACAAGCATCAGATATTAATAGGCACTTATATCAAACTGATTGTGACTCTAGCATCATCGTCTGCTCAAGAGGTTCAAATTGTCTATAAGTAGATATTCGAGTTTAGAACCGCACTAGAATCTGCCATTTATACATACAAACAGAGCAATCCCATTCGTTCAGATATGTATGAAATGATATTACAAGGACGACAACTTTCGAAACCTATGAGTATTGGAGGATCTCATTGCTATTCAAAGTGCAATACAGTGGCCATTCCGAACAAGGCTAAACTGCGAAGCAAACATGTCCTGTTCTGCACATGATGGCCTTCATTGTGGTCATCTTTAAGCCAAAATGGCGTGTAGCTACTCACGTCTTCATTTATCAAGGATTACCGGGCATTCTTGGTTACATGACTCCTGTCGCAGCTTTGGTCATAAACTGAAATTTATGATATTATCCTACGGGACATCCAAAAGGAAAATTTTATGGATGAATGCCTTTACTATACATCCCGGATTTCGAAAGCTTCTCCAGCGAGTAGACTTTTTACAATAACACACGATTCTGGAAGCGCCCGTTCGCAAAACGAGTGCCTTTAACTTCAACGCTGGCAACGAGTGTTCCATCGATTTTTATTTATGGACCAGAAAATAACAGATCCAATATTCTCATATGGGAGTCGGTGTCAACAGCACTCGGCGGAACGTGGTCTTCTTTGATGGAATTGATAAATCAAGCACAGACACAGATCTCTGTGAATACATCCGCCCGAGACCAATATGCAAAGCAGGAGTATCCTGTATGCCTTTTCGCCCCTATTGATTGCAGTGCCTACTTTTCCATATGAAAGGCCCTTCATCAGTCTCACATTTAGAGGCCTTGAACCGAACTTTCGAGTTGCGGATAGCGTTAAAATTTTCTTAATTACCGAACCCATTAGCCAAAGTTCGCAAATCTCAGCGAGTCGCGATTCGAGATGATTCGGAAACTTTTATCGCTGGCATCAGTCCAACTTGTGTATCTCGTTTTTGAGCACAATTTGAGTTTATGTCGAGCTCGTAAATAAAAAATTCTCATTTGATTGCAAAAAATGCAAAAGTATACTTTACCTTAATGGCGGTGGCATATTTCCAAATTTGCCTGAAAACAGGATTCGGGGCTTCTTCGGGTTCGCCCACAACAGGGCTTTTGGCAATCCTATAAACCTTCATAACGCTGGCAATATGGTTACAGCTCCTGTTGTAATACGGAGGCTATCGTATCCTGCTTCACCGACTATATGCAAATTATCCTTACACTTTTCGGAGTTTTTCGCATTTTCTATAATAGCATCTACTTTTCATTGGTTTTGGAGGACCGTGTAGAAAGCGAGGGTGCTCATTCACGAACTAAATTGTCACTGAACTGAATTAAACAAATATAAAGGAAGCGATTTATCGCGTTTACGTTGTGGTTGGCTGATTGTTGTTTTGGGATAAGAAACAACTTGCGGGCATGGCGAATTCTTAATTCGTTTGTTCTAGAAAATGAAATACGAAATTAAGTAATAAAAGTAATAAATCGTCAACTCATGTAAAGTTTGCTTTGATGGAATAACTCAGTCCTTTTTCTACTATCATTGTCTACAAAACTATAGTAGAACTTCGACAAACTGAACCGGAAAGAAAGTGAATGATTTGCTTTTGTAAAGGTTTCACTTT